>VUQH01006022.1:9508-21532 GCA_015106775.1 Etroplus canarensis | reverse complement strand
GTGTGCGTACATAGTGCTTTTTTCCCTTTAGTCTTTGTCTCAGTGTCTTTATATATTCTCCATGTGTGCATAGTTAAAGCTTTGTTTTCAGTTACTTTTGCTGTTGTTTGGGTCCTTTTCACCTCAATATCACGACGCAAGCAAAGAATAGAGCTCGTAGTAGTGACAACAGGTATGACACTGATTAAGTTTCATACAGCATAAATAGGAGGAGCTGAGGTGGTGGTGGGTTGCCAAGTGGCATACAGAGGCAGCAGCTTAATATGCAGCTTAAATAGTCTGACTTATATGAGATATATCAATATGTCTTTTAACATCTGTGTTTTGATCCATCTGCAGTGGAACATAGATGTGAAGGGTTAGTGGTCTTCTTTTAAAATGCTACAAAATTTACATTAGCAAGTTACAGGTTTATCAGCAGGAGATGGCAGTCTGTGTCCTCATTGAAGCTTTGTGTTTTGCGCTGTGTTTCCTTTGATTTTCATTCATTCTTTTTACTTTAGCTTTTAGTCTCTAGTTAGGTGTAGACACCAATAAACTACTTGGTTAGGTATAGGAAGACATTGTGGTTTGTGTTACAATACACCAACATTAACCATGCAGATTGGAAAATGACATTTACCCATGTTGGCTAAGTGATGCACTGGCAGCTGTTCAGGGTGAACACTGCCTTTTGCCTTATGACAGCTGAGATAGGCTCCAGTGCCCCCCACTACCCTTAACTGTATCAGCGGAATAAAATGGATGGATAGATGGACATTTATCCATTGTGTTTAAATATGAAACCAAGTGTCCCCTGTAGCGTTGTGGTTTACACATTCACCTTAAAAGCAAAAGGTTCCTGGTTTGATTCCAGGTGGGGACACAAACCCCTCTCACCATGTAGGGTTGCATCAGGAAAGGCATCCAGTGTAAAGCCTCTGCCAAATTACCAATGTGGAATAAGCTGCTGTGGTGACCCCTTGGGGAAAATACAAGGGAGCAGCCAAAGGTTTAAATTTGAAGCCAAGAGACCCTTTACAAGTAGTAATGTGTGATAAGTTGGGAGTGACAGGTCTGTCTCAGTATTTTCCAACCCCTGTGACTGACACAAAAAGACATCTTGAATGTATCTGTGAAACATCAGCAGCGTTATGAGGGTATCTACTGTGTAAGTTCCCATGTAATGTTTTATTTTCATTTTATGTGGCCAAATAACCTTCCCACATTACTAAATTAAATGAATAGAATTGATTCATATCAGAGATTTAATGGCATGCATTAAATTGGTAGTCCTCCATCAGAGTACAGTACATTTTTGGAAAAGGTTATCCAGTCCAATTTATAATAGCCCACCTTGCTCTGTCATGCATATATAAATGGGTGGTACAGTTAACAGTTGTAGCTGTGATGTATAAATATAAAAGAAAGAGTGCATCAAAATTCACAGAAACAAAAATCTGAGGTGATCAAAGTGCAAGATGTGCTGCAGTGTTCAATGTGTCTCTTCTCCACAGGCTTTCCTCTTGGCTGCTGTCGCTAATGGAGTTTTTATGGTTCAAGTTAATGACCAACCTCCTTGGCTTTTGTTGTAGGGCACATCAGCAACAAAGCCCAAAGCCTGATATTGATGTGTGCCAAGGCTCAAAGAACAAGAAATGCAGAAATGCAACACTTTAACGTTACATTTCTTTTAAAGGGAACATCATCACATAAAGAAAAAAGTTTCCCACTGACCTGTATTTCGGTAGTTTAGATTTTATATACTGAGAGCAAACACACCAGAGATGAAAGGAAGAGAGGTGGTTTGACTCTCATTAATGAATTCACAGCTCTAACCTTAGACATTTTAGATCTGACAAAACCACTTATACAGAGCATTTGAATTAGAAAATTAAAAGAAATTCCCTTGATTTAGGTGACAACATCACAGACAAACGCTGGATGAATGAAGTATACACTCATGTTTTTTAAAAGTCATTTCATTTTGCATGCACAGTTCAAAGAGAAGCTTCTTTGAGTGTTTTCACTTATATCCAGAGTTCTTGCGGATGTCTCTGTATCAGAAGGAAATTAAATTTTATTCCTAAATTTGTATTAACAGATCTTCATCACGGTCAACTGCCTGAGCACAGACTTCTCCTCTCAGAAGGGGGTGAAGGGTCTCCCTCTGATGATCCAGATCGACACGTACAGCTACAACAACCGCAGCAACAAGCCACTACACAGAGCCTACTCACAGATCAAGGTCTTCTGTGACAAGGTGACAAGTCATTTCTTCTATATCTGTTTATATGAAAACTGGGGAAATAGTATGAACCAAATAAAACTTTATTTAGTTCATTCTGAAGTATGAACTAAATACAGCCAAATATAGGCTTTTGAATTTGGTAGATTTTATTATTCTAATAATAATAATAATTTCTTGAAACATTAAAGGGATAGTCCACTGCAATCTGTGACCTATAGTGCTGTTTATCCATCCAGACTGTTTTGGTGTGAGCTGCCCAGTTTTGGAGATATTGCATATCCTATACTAAACTGTACTTGCCTTGTGGTATTTAAAGCTCCCATAAATACATTTGAAAAGTATCTTTATAAATTGTGACCCAATTGAACCTGTTTCCTTTAGTAAAAGTTGAAAATGGCTTCTAGAATTTCCTATGAGTCTATGTGTTAAAATTGTAACCAGACCCCCAAAATATTCACTTTGCTATCATAAATGTCAAAGAGGAATGTCAAATATTTTAGAAATTGTTGTTCAAATGGCTGTAAAACAAATGCACGGCTTTATTTTCTGAAAAGACTGAATTAAAATCACAGGTTCAAATATAAATATGATTCTGCTAGGTCAACTGATGTCTATTTTTTTCTCATTTCACATGACTGCAAAGCATTCCAGCAGGTAGCTGCAGTGAGGCAATTATATTATGACATCAGTCCTCCCTCTAGTGGTCACAAAGTACATCTTAACAGGCAGTTCACACAAATAAGCATACTATATTTATAGCTCAAATTTATAGCTAGAAGCTAATTTCTTTCTTAGGCTTGTGCGTTTCCACAAACTAATGTCTGTTTTTTTAATTTTAGGGAGCTGAGAGGAAAATAAGGGACGAGGAGCGAAAACTGTTCCGCAAGAAGTCAAAAGGTTTGAGCTGCATGAGAAATCACTTTGTTTTGTCTTTTGAAATGGAGAAATTTATAGCTCCAGGGTCCAATTTGAGACCTGGAGAGGTTGAAAAAGCAAGCATGTTTACCTGAAAACACACCAAATACATCTCCCCTCCCTGTAAATAATTGTTGGTATTCATTTCCTGCTTTTCATTTTGATTTATTTCCAGGGAAAGATGGAGGTGTGGGGGTAATAACTATTCCCAAAAAGTCAGACATAACCTATTTCAAGACCATGACCGACTTGGATGCCCAGCCTGTGCTCTTTATTCCCGATGTTCACTTTGGAAACCTACAGAGAGCCGGACAGGTAGATCACCTATTCTTTTTTTTTTAAAACAAACTTGTTTGCTGTCAGTTCATCCTGAAAGATGAAACTGGAGTCACATTTCATCTCTGACTCAACATTTAACTCGTTTTTCTGGTTCTAAGTACCATTCAGTGGCAGTGGAAAAGTCAAGCACTTTGCTTGAAAATGTGTATTTTCTGTTACCTTTGCCTTTCTAAAGGCAATTCTCGTACCTTTTCTGACAGTACTATCAGTTGCTTTACAGATAGCGTGTGACCCTACAATAAACCGTTGCCTATATTTAAAGCATCAGTATAAACAATCGAATATTGTAATTTGTAATAGTATAGTCCTCACAGTGGTAGTTTTATATTGTAATGGAGTTATTTTGTACTATTACTCCCTAAATGTTAAATTGATATCTATACAGCCACAGCTGGTTTTAGTAAAACATCATCAGCTTCTTTTGGCTGTTCCCATTAGGGGTCGCCACAGCAGATCATCTGCCACCATCTCTGCCTATCCCTTGCATCCTCTTCTGTCACACGAACCCTCTGCATGACCTCCTTCATGACATCCATGATCTTCCTTGTGGCCTTCCTCTTAGTTTTAGTAAAACATAACTGCAAAAAATTGCAGGAATAAACTTTTAGATATTTTATGTTTTTGATAAAATTAATCAGAATCAGAATACTTTATTATTCCCCGGGGATGAAATCACTTGTGTTGCATATACTCCTTTACACATATAAATCCAGTGTAAAGTATTATAGAATTAGGACAGTTGCAAGTTAACTACACAGAATGCGTGAGTATGAATGTGAATATATAGATATATGAATGTTATGTATACATGTGTGTGTACATTATTTACACAATCATTTCACAATAATTTGTAATAATTGGGATAAATAGGATAAACTAAATATTAGCAGCAATGAGAATAGTGTCACAGGGAGGAGTTGTAAAGTTTGATGACCACAGGTAGGAATGATTTCCTGTGGTGTTCTGTGGTGCATCTGAGTTGAATGAGTCTGTTGCTGAATGTGCTCCTCTGTCTGTCTAGCATGTAATGGAGAGGGTGCAAAGGATTTTTCAGAATATGACCCAAACATCATCCGATTTTCACACACTTCCTAAAAGTACCTAAAGAGAACCCAATAGTTATGACCTTGATGCAGGGGATAGCAACATGAAAGAGGAAACAGAATGAGATAAACAAAGATTTATATTTAGGATAATTGGATAAAAGGGTTGTTGTTGCTGTTGGTCATACAGCTGGAAAAGGTTCCTGAAACATGTCTTTAGACAACCATATAAATTCAGACACCCTGTGCAAATAAAGAAAACTCAAAACCATTGTTACTCTGCAAAGGAGTGGTTTACCAACAAAGATCACTCCAGAGCGAGAAGTGTAATAGTGTGGGAAACATCAAAGGAACCCAGAGTAATTTCTAAGAACTAAAGTTCCCTCTCACATAGGCCCATCTGCAGCTTGGTGAAGATCATGTGAACAAAACAAACAAAAGGCTGTTGGAACAGTGTTTTGTGGTTGGACGAGCCCAAAATGAAAGTTTCTGGGGTTAATAAGAAGCATTATGTTTGGAGAAACAAAAACACTGAATTCAAGAACCTTAGTCTATCTGTGAAACATAGTGGTTTTTGTCGTGGTTCATGTCTGTTTTGCTGCATCTGGGTCTTAAAGGATCACCATCACTGATGGCACAATGAATTTTCAACTATACCACTCAATTCTAAAGTAAAATGTCAAGTCATGTACCCATAAACTGAATGCCAAGAGAAGGAGGGGGTGCTGCAAAATAATGTCCTTTAGCACACATTTGTACTATCAAAAATGATCAAAGAAGAATAAAATTATCATGTTACAGTAAATGGCTAGGACAAAGGTCTGATCTTAATCCAACAGAAATGACTTGAAGCAAGCAGTTTATGTATGGAAACCTGCCAACATTACAGAGTTGAATGTTTTCTGAGTATTAAAGCTGATGAGCAAGAAACATTTAGCTGCAGTTATTGCTGCACAAAGAGCCAAGCAACAGTCATGTGAAAAAGAAAGTACATCTTTTTTAAATTCTATTTTACATATCAGGACAGTAAAAATTATCTGGTCATTAGCAGGTTCAAATATTAGGTAAATGCAACTTTATATGAACAGCAACACATGGCATATTATACTATGTCATTATTTATTTAAGAAAAATTAAGCCAAAATGCAGAAGTAGTGTGAGAAATTATTACATCTCATGTTTCAGTGGCTTGGAGAACCATCTTTAGCAGCAATAATGTGAAGTAATTGTTTTCTATATTACTCTATCAGTCTTTCACCTCTTTGTGGAGGAGTTTTGGCTCACTCTTCTTTTAACAGTGTTGCATCAGTTCATTGAGGTTTGTAGGCATTCATTTATGCACAGCACATTTATGTATATTAATCAGGTTGAGGTCTTGACTTTGATTCGGCTATTGCAACATCTTGATCCTTTTTTTGGCCATTCTGTTGTAGATTTGCTGCTGCCTTTGAGGTAATTTTTCCTGTTGCATGACCCAATTTCAGCTAAGCTTTAGCTGTCAGACAAAAGGCTTCACATTCGACTTTAGAGTACTTTGGGATACAGAGGAGTTTATGATTGACTCAGTGACTGCACAGTGCCTGGGTCCTGTGGCTGCAAAAGAAAACCTAAGCCATCACTCCTCCACCACCATGCTTGACAGTTGGCATGAAGTGTTTATGCTAATTTTTGCTGTTCAGTTTTACCAAAGATGGTGCAGTGCATTATGACCATCATCTTCACTTTGGTAATTTTCCTCTATAATTCAACCAAGTATAGTCATCTCATTTGTTGAACTGGGTTCCTTTTTTTTTACTTTTAGAACTCAAGTCAATCATACGCCAAAATATAGAAATTTCAGTTTTTAAAAAAGTAAATGTTTTCCTGCAACAATACATACTCAAGAACATGATCCTAATTAAAACTTTAACCTTCAAAATATTTATTTTATATGGTTTTATATCAGCATAATACTTAACACTGCCACTAATACTTAATACTTGCTTTCTAGGTGTTTACCTTCAACACAGAGGAGATTGAGAGAGAAGGGTAAGTATGCATCAACAGGAAGTGATTGCTGTCATTTACATCAGGTCATACAAATATCAGGTATGCAAATGAATGCAGCAGAAGATAGAGGAAGTCCATGTCACCACAATGCAAACAGAGTACATGCATGTACATGACCTGGCGTGTTTCTGTGTTTATAGGAGTGTGGTGGTGAAGAGGATGTTCAGGTCATCGGATGAAGATCTGTGTCCATCTCCTCACAAACAGATCAAAGAGGAGACACAAAAGAGAGGTACAAGATGACTGTCTTCTCCTTCATACGCAAGTCATATTTTCCCTTCTATTTTATCTTCTTAAGTGACCTTCAAGAAATGATCCAGTACAGGAAGAAGAGCAGGGAAATACGCAAGAAAGTTTGACATTTCTAACGATTAACTGTATAATTTATAACAAATCAGGCCTGAGTAAGGGACTCACTGTGCCCAGATCTTTTCCACCCAGTTATTTTCGAACAGGTTTGAGAATTAATACCAACAACCGTGATTTATGCCTAATAAAAATTCAAGATCACCGTCATTCATTTGGATTTGAGTAATTATTTGGATAAGAAACATAAAACCAGATGGGAGGGTTGGCTGCTTGTCTCTTCTTCAGCAGCACGTATGACTTTCCTTACCAGATACTCTTCTGTAGGTTAACAGAACAAGGTACATTTAGAAATGGTTCTGCAACCTCACAGATGCTTACATTTCTGAGTTTTTTTAAGCACTTTAGAGACTTCTGTGACACTGCAAGTTCATGCTTGAAAATTGTTTTCCTTACAAGGTCCACTGAGTCACAGCAGCTACTCTGGCAGCCACCTAGTTGTTATGAAACTGTGTTTTTCTGATTTCTAATCAGTTATTTATACTGGAAAATGTCAAAAGAGAAGAAGAAAACAGTCCAACGCTTTGTCTTCTGTTTGTTTGTGTAACACATAAGAACTGTTGGCATTAAATGAAAAAGAGTAAAAAGATTTTTTTTGATGGTTGCTGATTAGTTTTCTGTATTTTAATTGTTTGTCTGTTGCAAAAAGCAAGGATTTTGACAAGTACAAACAATAGAGTCTAATAGGTTCATATCCCTAAATGCTTCACCATATACACTCAAATCACAGGTACCTGATAAAATGTACACAGTGTAATTACATACACAATATGGAAAAAATGGGCCAAACCTTTTAATCATTGAATTCAGTTATTTCATTTAGGTTCTTTGCCACAAGTGTGTAAAATCAATCACCTAGCTGTAAAGTCTGCTCTTACAACATTTTTGAGACATATGTCTAAAGCACTCAATGAATTTGAGTGTTACTGTAATAGGATGCCATTGTTGCAACCAGAATATCTTCCCTCCTAGATATTCCATGATCAGCTGTAAATGGTATTATTGCAAAGTGGAAGTATTTAGAAATTACAGCAACTCAGCTACGATGTGGCAGACCACATAAAGTTACAGAGAGGGGTGGCAAAGTGCTGAAACACATACTGCATAAAACTCACAAACACTTTGTTGACTCAACAATTTCAGCTTTCCAAACCTCCTCTGGCCTTGACATCAGCACAAAAAGTGTGCGCTGGGAGCTTCATGGCGTGGGTTTCCAAGGAGCATGCAAACCTTACATCACCAAGCACAATGCGAAGTGTCAGGTGGAGTGGTGTAAAGCACACTTCCACTAGACCCTCGAGCAGTTCTATGAAATGACAATTTACACTTCTCTATCTAGTAGTTAGATGGATGATTCTGATTTTGATGAATGCCAGGAAAACTTTACCTGCCTGATTGCACGGTGTCAACTGTAATGTTTGATGGAGGAGGGATAATGCTATGAGGTTGTTCATTGGCAGTTGGACCCCTTAGTTCCAGAAAAGGAAAATCTTAATGCTTCTGCTTGCCAAGACATTTTGGACAGTTATATGCTTCCAACTTTGTGGGACCAGTTTGGGGAAGGTCCTTTTCTTCCAGCGTGACTGTGCCCCAGTGCACAAAGCAAGATCCATAAAGCCATGGTTGGATGAGTTTGGTGTGGAAGAACTTAACTGGCCCACACAGAGCCCTGACCTCAAATGCATCCAACATGTTTGGGATGAACTGGAATGGAAATTGTGAGCCAGTCCCTCTCTTATTCAGCATCAGTGTCTGACTTCACAAAAGCTCTTCTGGGCAAAAATTCCCCAGCATCTTGTAGAAAGCCTTTCCAGAAGAATGGAAGTAGTGGAGCTGCCAGCTCTATATTAATGCCTATGAATTTAGAATGGGATGTCATAAAAGCTTCTGTAGGTGTAATATGTAGGTGGTCCAATACCTTTGTCCATATAGTGTAAATACTAAAAGGTGGTCTGTTCTCCTCCCTCCTGTCTGCAGTGCTGTTGTATGTCAGAAAGGAGACAGACGAGGTGTTCGACGCTCTAATGCTGAAGTCTCCCACGCTCAGAGGCCTGATGGATGCTGTGAGTGATGCCTCTCTGTTTGTACGTGGGAACAATGTCAAAGGCACAGTTTGTTTGCAGCCAAGCGCCTGTTCATAAGCTGGTTTTTAAATTTTTATTGGTAGATATCAGAGAAGTATGGTGTGCCCACGGAAAGGATAGCCAAAGTGTACAAGAAAAGTAAGAAAGGGTGAGTAAGAAAAACATAAAACAAAGTGAGGGCTAATTTGGAGCGTTTGCATTTTGCATATGAAATTAAACTTTTGAATTTTCTGGCAGAATCCTGGTGAACATGGACGACAACATCATCGAGCATTACTCCAACGAAGACACCTTCATCCTCAGCATCGAGAGCTACGCAGATGCCTACAAGATCGTGCTGACAGAGATTTGACAGCTTGTTAAGTGACTTGAGAGACTGCAGGAAAAATCAAAAGAGATACTGTGACTGCTGATAAGCTGGTCTGACATTACTGGACACAGTCCACTGGTGGAGCTGTGCAGACACTCAACCCTGATCTCTCTCCAACACTGTTACACTATGAAGCAAATTTCCTGTGCAGGAGAACAGTGATGCAAGTAAAGGACGTTCCTGTGAACTGATTTGTGGTGAAAAGATGGACCCCAGATTTCTGTTCTCCAGTTTTACAGCATATTTGTATTGTATAAAAGAATATGTATGTTTTTCTTACTCTGTACAGACTTAAGTTGCCAAATAACACATCAGGAGTAGACTCATGAAATGCCTGATGTAATGTATGTAGCCGCAGCTTGAACTAGTTTATCCCAAGTAATTTAGTAGCTTCTTTGCATGCTGGCCTTTATTTTTTATTAGATGTTATTTATTAATACTATGAAATTTTAATTTCTTTTGCAAATTATCCATGAATTTCAAATAGTACATTTCATTGACTTTTCCCATAGTGACTCTCTTTAATATGAGTCTCAAAAGTCATATCCCTTTATTTCAACCATAGTATTTACATATCAACACATAGCATAAGTGTTATTTGTAGCCTTAAAAAAAGTGACAGAAATACTATAACATACTGTACTCTCATGGGGGACAAGTGATACCTTGCTGTTGTCTGCACCTGAAGTGTTGAAGCAATAATAAAGACAGACACATGTAGGTGTAATTTTTGGCGAAACTGCAATCAGGATTCTATAGGTTTCTTTGACTTTAATGCTAACATACATGCTCATAATTACAAAAGGCAAAGAGCACTAAAAAAGTAACAGGAAATAAAATTTTAAGCACTAAAATTATTGGGCGGTTGACAAACTGTAACAGAAAAATTTTGTAGTTTGTTCTCTTTGTCTTTTAAGGCAAGTTACTATGAAATAAAATGAATACCACTGGATTCAGATAGCTGTTTGATTTATGCTATGTTAGGCTAGTTTTCTTTTGTTTTTTCAGTTTAAGAAAATATGACATCTGCTGTTTTCAGTCAAACTATAGGTTTAAAATATTTTTAAAGTCAATCTTTTTTAAAACCAAAACTAAACCTGGAAAAATTCAGGTAGACCGTTTAAATTTTAACATACACTATTCACAAAAAGTTAAGGATATTCGACCGTCAGGTGAAATTTCAGGATGCACCTAACTGCACTATAACCTTTACAGGTGAGCTTAATTTGACCTTCTCTGCGCTTTTGAATGCACATGTCCAGCTGTTCAGTCAGTGTTTCAGTACTTTTTGCAAAACTTGCTGTTCTCTAAAATTCACAACTGGTGTTTGATCCATGAGTTGACCAATACCATGAACCACTTTCTGGTTCAGTTAGAAATTTTAAACGGTCCTCTTCATCATGCTGTTTACATTTTGACATCATGAGACCAAGACGACACCTAACAACTGATCAACAATACCTCGCCATTTCAAGGCTTCAAACAGGATGTTCTCAGTGGGAAGTGACTACTGAGCTTAGAGTGTCACGTAGTGTCATCAGCAGGTTGCAACAGAGATAGAGAGAGACGGGAAGAGTCACAGAAGTCAAGCTGGAATTGATGGTCAAGGGCACAAGACAAATTATTGAGACACTGACCTTTTTTGTTGTGGTATACCCACTACTGTTGTTGGCTTTTGTTTTAATAAATTGTTTGAGATGTGGAAAATACTATTGCATGCGTCTGCTTAAATGCCCTACTTTCATGATATATCAGTATAGCATCAACTTTTTACATTTTCCATAAATTTCACCCAAAAGGCAAATAAATATCCTTAACTTTTTTTGAGTAGTGTATTTTATGTATGTATTTTTTTTGGTTTTATATAACATAATTTGGGGCTAAATTAACAATAGGTATGAATGTGAGCATGAATGGTTGTCTGTCTCTGTGTTGGCTCTGCGAAGGACTGGCGACCTGTCCAGGGTGTACTGGTGACTATTTTGTATAGGTCCATTACATAAAGTCTCTCACCACCCCCCCTCCAAAAAAAATACATTTAAAATACAGATTGTGACACAAAAAAATTGAAGAGGGTAGGGTTGAATGCTTTTGCAAGCCTCTGTACAAATGGCTTAGGAAAAGACTAATTTTAAATTATATCTTCAGCCACTTTCTTACAAGCAACCTGTTGCAAAAACATATTTGTGCCCTCTTTAGTTTAATCTATGAAAAAATGCCTGAGACAACACACTTTGAGACATGATATAGTATTTTTACATCAACAAGGTGATTCCCACTGAGCAATTAACTGAAAACTTGACATATGTATATTTTTACTGATTTCAGCCACAGCAATGGCAGCAAACATGACATGGTGTCACCATGAAACCATTTAAACTTCAATTTGGTTTTTGTTTCGTGAAGATCGGATGAATAGGTAAAGATGCGGCTAAAAATTCTACAGAAAACACCACCTGGTGGCCAATCAGTTTGTTTAAAATGGCTGAAAATCTAATTGGCTGAACATCTCATCGAGGTCTAACATGGTGCCAAAATTCAAAATCCTACTTCAAACACTTTTTGCACTATTGCAATGATACAAAACATTTGCGACAGTGGCGCTGATGATCCCATCGTCTCCCCGCT
>VUQH01006021.1:17876-36710 GCA_015106775.1 Etroplus canarensis | reverse complement strand
AATTTTCAAGCTGAAAAAAAAAAAAAAAAAAACAACTCAGACCCTGAGGCTGGTGGGCCACATGTTTAGAGTAAGAGAGGCGGAGGTAGACTTTTGGGAGGGTCGAGTGGGCAGGTCATAATACCCAAAATCCCACTTCTTCTTGTCTCGAGTCTTCAGAACAAGGCGACCTGTTGGATCTTCATCTGGCCCCGCCACCCCCTGCTGTCAGCCTTAATCAGGGGAGGCTATATTTAAAAGAGTGGACAGCAGCGATGCAATTACCCAGAAGGATTAGCCCCTAGTGGCACTGCCATTGTGGGGAGGCTGGACTTATGCGACCCTCCCTTGATGCCTGACCTTAGCATTAACCCTTCAATAACCACAAGTTCCTATTTTTTAAATCCTCAAGGGAGTTATTAAATAAAGGAGACAAAACAAAGGGAAAAGTGAGCATTAAGTTAACAAGGATGAGTTGGTGCGACAACAAAAAAAAGAGAAGGAAAAGAGAAAGGATTAAAGACCAATAATGCGCCGTGATGCTGCTGGTTTCGGGTCTGGCTTCAGTTGAGAAAGCCGTAGAGAGCAAGCGTTACATGCTTCCACAGCCATAATAACACACATTAAATTGGAGATTTTTCAAAGCTTATTATCGCCTCTCTAACTAAGCTGTGCAGACTGCTCCTCTCAAAGCATTTCATTAAGCAGCGGTTGTTTACATTCTCAAAACACTCACAACCAATAATTAGCGGGATTTGCCATGAGAAGACTGTTCGCATGCGAGGGAGATGTTCGGGTTGTTTTCCCATCTCCTCTCTGCGGGCCTCCTCCTAAGGCTGCGAAACCCTGTCTAAATTGGTCAGCCTATACAGGGCTGTTTCCACAGAAGCATCAGTCAGGTACCCTCTTCCTGTTATTCCCCTGTCTGGTGCAATGCCGCTTCCTGACTGGGATCCTCCTGGGGGTGGGGGATTTGAACTGCCATCACAACCCCACGAGCTAATATTTGTCATTTCTGAGGACACAATGTATGGATGGAGACACATGAGTCTGATGTGGAGACACATTGTCCACATTGTTTGCTTTTGCTGAATCCCTGTCACGCCGACTTTCTTTCCACTGAACCTCGTGGACAGGCTTGTGCTATTCCCACATGTCAGTGTCATTATATCAATACTTTGGGTCTGTGTTTGATCTCGAAACTCAGCAGGGCATCTCGCAGCAAAGTATCTGAAAGCTGGGCTTTTTCATACATAAATGATGAACAGACCTTAAAAAGACTATGCCAGTCATTCCATATACAGTGCTCTGCAAAAGTCTTGAACCATCCCTCATTTCTTTTTGTTTTGCTTCCAAGGACTCTCACTTTTAAAATTTTTTTAAAAGGGGTCTTGTGCAAAAGTTCTCCAGGCTTTCTGAAGCTCTTTCAAAGTTCGTCTTTAGACATTGGCTGTTTTTTTCCCCACTCATTTTTAGTCCAGTCCTTGTACCTGACCACAGGGAGAAGAAAACAGATGGATGTTTTTTTGTCCCTCTTTGTTAAGCCACTTAACACTGACCTGTGAAAAGACACGTCCTTAAGAAACAGGAAGACGTCCAGTTAAGACCAGACACAGGACCTGAGAGATGCAACTGGTCATAACTTGATCCATCTCAATGTCTCAATGAACGGGCAGCTGTCAAGAAGCCATTCTTAAGGAAGGGAAAAAGGGAGAAAGGACTGAGGTGTGCCAAATAACACAAGAACTGGACCGAACGCCAGTGGCAACAGGTTTTATGGCGCTTTGAATCCACATTTGAAATTGTTGGTTTAAATATGTATGGAGGCGGTGAAGAGAGGTACAACAGTGAGTGTCTACAGTCATCTGAAAACATGCTCTGTCATGATTTGGGCTGCACTTCAACTCTAACTCATTTTATTAACATTATTATGCCATAAATAAACCTAACAATGGCATTTATGTATCGATGGCAGAGAGGCACTCATTTTATTAACATTATTATCCAGACTAATACGAGTAGCGATTCTTTTGAAAATGGAAGCGTACCTGCAAAACAACAAATTTGACCTTTAGCACCGTTTGGATCAGACCCATCAAATTCTGACTAACACTGTATGAGAAGTAGCAGTACGTGTGAATAGTGGATAGTCGGGCAGACAACCTTGTCACACCTCACATTAGCTCATCAGTCCTTCGGCCACACAAGCTATAAAAGATAGAAAAGGAGACTATGTAAGAGGAGAGTCCATCTTTTTTAATCCAAACTTTCACTTTGTATTGTTGCATGAGGGACAGCACTTTCAGCACCTCCAAATCTACTTTTCCAGGTTCCAAGTGAAAAAAACCACACAACAGACACGGCTGTGCCTTTTGATTTCTCTGGAATCTGTCATATTCATACAGGGTTAGCTCACTGGCCTCTTCAATAATGCTAAGCGACCGGGGTCTGACGCAAAATGAGTCACAACATCAGAGTCATAAGTTTTTCTCTCTGGAAAAACATCTCCCATAGGGCTGGAAAAGCAGAGTTGGGCAAAAGACCTATTGATTGGTCCACAACAGATAAAGCCTCTGTGTGTGTGTGTGTGTGTGTTTATAGAGGACAGAGCTGTTGCAGCTTGCTGGGATGGCAAGAACCCTTGCAACAGTCTTACGCCATTAGAGAGAAATGTCCACATAATCATGGGAATGTCATGTTTGAGTAACAACCCAAAACACAAAAGATATTTTTGTCTTTAAGAGGATAAGCATGGTCTGCAACACAACACAAAAGATTACTCTGCGGCAAGACCGATTAAGATTTCATTCTTTCCCAAGGTAGTAAAATAATTTACAAGATTCCCTGTTAACAGGTGATGACAAGTCAGCCTGCTGTAAGCTCATACTGTTCACAGTCACGAGCTAATTACTGCGTCAAAAATGTGAAGTGCACAAAACGATTATTTGACTGCTGTAGTTTTCCACTTTTTTTTTTTTACATAGTGTGTTTTGATTCTGCTTTAGGAAAGCAGATCAATCATAGGATCCTAACAAAGAGGTGATTAACAGTGAATCAGAACACGTTATAATGCAGGAGAGCTCCAGACAGTTTGATTCAGGCTGCATTTTTCCACCAAATGAAATACGCTGAAGGTTCACGTAGAATCTGCCTGAAACTTTACTGGAAAGTTCACTAAATCTCTGGTATAAACTGTCACATATTTCCATTTTTAATCATTACCTAAATAGACACGTGTGAGAATACACGTGGAAATGATCCCAGTATTTTTTAACTTCAGTTTCTTTACAGCAGAATTTTCTACTAGAGACTGGGATAAACTATTTCGCAAATACTAAAAATATGACATCAGCACAGTGTTAAATTGCACACATGGAGGTACGTACGAGTGGTGAGAATGTCACGTTTGTTATTTTGACTTAATACAAGTTCAGAACCTTCAAATACAAAGAATTTATATATTTTAGACATCATGCACCTTTAAGGCTACAAGGTACAGAAGGTCTATAATCCTTACTACTTTTCCCAGTTGCACCATGAAATGGTAAAATGTTAATTATGATCCTCTAGAATTTGAGTTCTCAGTATAACATCCAGGAAATGGCTGATAATAAGCCTCCTGCAGTATTATGTGGAAATGTTTTATTGTAAGGTAATTCATACATTTTGTATGTTTCTGCTCTCTTTAGCGCTCATCACAGCAGCTCATCCATCTCCCTCTCGCCCTATCCTTTGCATCTCTTGCATCCACCCTGTCCTGCCTGGCAGCTTCATCTTCACTGTTGTTTGTCCAGTATATCCACTGTCCCTCCTCTGCAAATGTTCAAACCATCTCAACCTTGCCTCTCTGAATTTATCTCCAAACTGTTCAGCCTGAGCTGTCCCTCAAATATATTCATTTCTAATCTTGTCCATCCTGGTCACTCCCAGTGAAAATCTCAGCATCTTCAACTCTGCCACCTCCAGCTCTGCCTCCTGTCTTTTTGTCACTGTCTCCAAACCATACATCACAGCAGGTCTCATTGCTGTCTTGTAAATTTTCCCTGTCACTCTTTCTGCTATCTGTCACAAATCATCCCTGACACTGGTCTCCACCCACTACAATCTGCTTGCACTCTATTTACCTCTCTTGTGCTCTGTCCATTGCTCTGGATAGTTGATGCCAAGTATTTAAACTCACCCACCTTCACTACCTCTACTCCTTGAATCACCATTTCACTTGCCTCACAAACACTCACACACACCTGTTCTGTCTTGCTTCGACTGGCTTTCATTCCTCTTCTTTCCAGTGCATACCTCCACCTCCTCCCTACTCTCACCACAGAGCCATCTGGGAATATCATAGTGCACGAAGACTCCCGCCTGACCTCATCTGTCAACCTGTCCATCACCACTGCAAACAAGAAGGGGCTCAGTGTGGATCCCGGATGTAATCCCACCCCCACCTTGAACCCATCTGACACTCCTACTGCACACATGCATGTCCTGCACCACCCCCCTCATACATCTCTGCCACTCCTGACTTTCTCATACAATACCACAGTTCCTCTCTTAGCACCCTATCATATACTTTCTCTAAACACACAAAGACACAGTGCAAAAGAAAACTCTGGGTCAGTTTTGATCTCCAAAACTAAAAGAAGGTCCCTCCAAGAATCAAGTGCCCAAACAATTTTTGATCCTAGTTATAGTCGGGCATAAATGTGTCCTTTGGATTATCACAGAAAATCAGTTCAGGGTCCTTCACATAGGAAACCAACTGAAAGACTGTTGGAGGCAACCAAGACAGTAGTAGGAGGTCTAATTTTTCAAATTACATCAAAGTCTGTTCAAGCACTTGCGATAAAAAAAGGAGTTAAATACATGAAAACTGGTTCACATTACACTCAGAACTCTTAAAGCAAAACCCAGTCAAAGACATTAACCAAAGACCCAAACTTTTAGCAGCGTCACTATGTTTGTCTGTGACTGTAAAGCGGGGAATGAAATACTGTAATACAATAGGCCCACTCACCCTTCATTTAATAAACAAATTCTCACCATGCTTTCCAGTAGTCAGTTTCATGTCAAAATGTGATTAGGTCCAGCTCACTCCGGAGTCACCTGACCACCACCTCTATCAGTGGGCTCTCATTACTTCATGAAGTAAACCTTCCAGTTTTATAATCAAGGTCACACCCTTTGATATTTTTTTCCTAAAAAACTAATTTAAAGACTTTAATGTCAAGTACAAAATAAGATGTGAGGAATACATGCTGAACATACTGTATGTTCTTGCTCAAAAATAAATCACCGTCAACAGCTTTCTTTTGAAGATACTGAAAGGAGCTGTATGAAGTGAAAAAGGCAAAGGAAGGAATGATAAATCACTGAGTATGACCATAAAATGCACAGCCGTTTTTCCCACCAGGGCTTCTCAGAATATGAAGTGGAAATTCTTAAAAGAGCCAATGAAACAAGAAAAATGAGGCGGATAATAAGGACACAAACAGCTGTTTTACAGTCCATAGCTGCTGAATGAACTTTCAGAAGAAGACATCAATCCCTGCAGGCTGAAGGATTGACAAGCAGATAACAACTGGTGGTGAGTTGTGAGAAAAAAAAAAAAATGTACAGCCCTTTTCAGATGCTGGCCATGCAACAATGTTGGCTTCATTAACTGTGACTGTGTCCTGTTGTTGAGACACTTTTAATTTATGAGAAAAAGATTTACTACATTTGTGCCAAAAATTTATTGTCAGTATCAGCTTTATTAAAGAGAAACCACATGTTTGAAATTTTAGTTCTCTCTGCCATTGTCAAAAAAGAGGAGTTTCTGTGTATATGTGCTGCTTGGTGTTGATGAGGGACCTGGCCCCATTCCTCACTCTCCTGCTCTGACAGAGAGCTACAATATATGGGCAAAAGTATCTACAGAATTTTTTATGCCATCCCATTCTAAATTCATAGGCATTAATATGGAGTTGATGCCCCCTTTGCAGCTATAACAGCCTCCACTCTTCTAAGAAGACTTTTAATAAGAATTTGGAGTGTGCTTGTGAGCATTTTGCTCATTCAGCTAGAAGAGCACTTGTGAGGTCAGGCACGGATTTTGGACGGGAGGGTCTGGCTCACAGTTTTCGTTCTAGTTTATCACAAAGGTGTTGGATGGGGTTGAGATCAGGGCTCTGTGAGGACCACTCACGTTCTTCCACACCAAACTCACACATGGACCTTGCTTTGTGCTCTGGAGCGGTCATGCTGGAACAGAAAAGGGCCTTCTGCAAATTGTTCTCACAAAGACGGAAGCATGAAATTGTCCAATCACCACTATCCTAGCAAATGCAGAGCAGATTGTTTGCTTTTTTGGTTTCTGTTTGGTTTCTTTCAGGGGTTTGTTTGGTCATTGCTGTTAAAAATGAACACATTGTTTAAAAAAGTCATTATGTATACATTCTTGCTGGTTAGCCAATCTTCTCATGAGCTAAGTAGATCACATAGATGGCCTTGCACAATTTTAACCAGGTGTGCCTTTCTGGCAATGTTCTTGCATGCAGTTCAGACCTGTCCTTTACTGAAACTAATACGTAAATGTTACTGTGTCCCATAGTAAGACTGCCATTGCAACTACTCTGACAAGAACCAGGCTGCTCATTGAGACTTGAAGCAGACATGTTCAGATGTGGTCAGATTAATGAAAGAAGTGGGTGTCTGAAAGGGGCTTATGACACCTAGAATGTAATCCATTTCTACCGGGAAATGGCATCTAATACCTTGCACCCTTGAGTCCCTTGACAGATACAGAAAGCAGGCATCCAGCCAAATAAGCGTGTTTACTTTGCAGCCTTGGCAGGTCCCTGTCAGCGTCAATTAGGTGTGATTTTTTCGACCGAGCACATCAGTGAAACAGACAATAAGGTCAAATCTGTAGTTCCACTGTATCTGTTTATAAAAACGAGAAACATTTGTGACAAAAGAAACTGAGTTACGAAAAGGAAAAAACAGACCGAATGATTCAACTGCTACTAATAAGGTGATTCTGTCTAAGTATATCACATTGGACTGGGCTTGTGTGACTAATACTAATTAATTACCCTGAAACATAAGCAAAGGATTGCTCATAAGACATGGAGTGGGGACAAAAGGGGAAGAAAAAAAGCCAAACAGAAAGAATGGCAGGCAGCCAAAAACACGAGTGATTAAATGAGACATCATATTTCCAGTCAAACGTAGAGCATACATGAAACTGACCAACGAAAATGTAGATTGACATTTTTATCTAGTAATTTTATGCATTTATTAGGTTCAGTCTTTGAGTTGTTAATTCTCCTGTTAGGAAAGGGTACAATAAAATAATGTACCTAAGAGAGGGTCCATTGTTTAAAAACTGCAGATGAAAATGGCATTTATGTTGGTTTCAGTTCAATTCAATTTTATTTATATAGCTCTAACATACAACAAAAAAATCGCCTCAAGGCGCCTCACATTGTAAAGTAAAGACCCTACAGTATTAGAGTGAAAATCCTAACAATCAGATGATCCCCAACGAGGCAACCCTTGGCAACTGTGGGAAAGAAGAACTCCCTTTTAACAGGAACAGACCTCCAACAGAACCAGGCTCGGGGAGGGGCAGCCGTCTGCCTTGAGCGGTTGGGGGTGAGGAGAGAGAGAAGACAGAAAGGAGAGCAAAGAGAGACACAGACTATGAGAGAGAGAGAAGACAACATTTCATGTATTCATGTCTCCTAAGGAGTCAATGTAGGGGGACCTAGGTATCAGTCTTACAAACATACAATGTTAAAATTCAAGAAATTCAACATAAAGTGCAGTAAATACAACTTGATATTCAAAAATAGCAGTGACTTCCAAAGAAAAGCAACAACATGCTTCCTTAACCACATTCTTAATGATACTTCTATCCACCATCAGATAAAAGCATGTTCGATCCTTCTGTAAATGATTTCATGTTCATGCTTAGTGAGAAGATTGAGTTTACCTAGATCTGTCCACAAAAAAAAAACAAAAACACTCACTCAAAAGCAACTATTTGGAAGGGAGTAGCTGGTAACTTCTCAATATGAGACATAAGGGTACAGAGGTGAGCTTAAGTTTAATAAATGCACGTAATGCGACCAAAGGGGATCCAGCTGACTAAAACATTTCCTCATCCTTTGCGTTTCTGTCACAATCCCACTTTGTTCACATCATCTCTGTGCCTCCAGCTGTTTGGACTGGGAAGGGCCCGTTGGCAAGGCAACCCACACCTTACAAGTCATCTTGTCTGGTCCCGTCAAAGCTGTGAGGTAGGAAGGGAGGGAGGAAAATGAAGGAGACCGGTGGGATAGGAGCGAAGGAGGAGGGGGATAATAAGCTCCTCTCTGTCGGTGCCTCGATCCGGGGAGCAAGCTCAGACTAGCAGTCGGCTCTAACCGGCGTATTCTGAACTGAATCCCACCACTTCAGCCAAGAACTGAGTCTGTAACGGTGTCTTTCAGTCAGACACCTGCAGAATGATTTCAGATCCCTCTGACTTAAGGAACCCAAAAGTATCCCCAACACGCCAGCAAAACCTCTTGGAAACAGATGTGTTGGGCCATCTGAAGTCCTTTTAGTAACCTTTAAAAGCACTGTTGTTCAGTGTGGTTCAGCACAAGTACAGGGTGACACCTGGTGTGATTTCAGTGAATTATGGCCCAGGTGGACTCATTCAGGTCCCGGCCAGTCATGCTGCGACTAGAAGTGACGCAGCCCCACCAGGGAGCTGATATATGGCAGGAGGAGACTAAAGGCAGGCCTGCCTGGAAATAAAGCAGTTCAAACAGAGCAGGACCAGCCTAAGCTTCTCTCATTCTCTCTCTCTCTCTGTCTGCAGCGTATCCTGTTCCCAAGCCGCCGACATATCAAAGAGATGATTTGGAGTCCTTTCCAAAACCCTTAAAATGAAATATAAAATTTTAGTGTTTTTTTAAAATGTTTTATTTAGTTAAAACTGCTGTCTTTGATGTGTCTAAATCGCTTCAGTGGGTGGAGTGGGTGAAAGTCAAGGGATATATTTATGTTCAAATTCTTCTGAGAAATATGCCTCTCACTAGTCAGACAAATACAGACTGAGTGAGCTTTGGAGGAGAATAAGCAGCAGCAGGCCTGAAGGTCAGGGCAGCCATGACATTGCCCCCTGCTGTTTGAACCTCGTTACAGATGACACATTTATCTATTGAGCAACAGCCATAAGAGTGAACGTCTTATAGTGTACAACAAAATAATTTTTCCGTCTTCTGGAAATGATGAAGCTTGAAATGACTCACCTTTAAACGATTTTAAAGCAAAAGTATACATTTACCAGAAATGTTAGGAATTGTGACATCTCGGGTTATCCCCTCCTTAAGAGAACAGAAATAGCCAGTTTGGGGTCAAAAATTAAATGCAAGTATTAGGCAAAAATCAGCGACTCACCCACTGTCTGGGAGTGTGCTTCATTTGGAGAAAAAATACTTGCTGCTGATTAGACAGCCAAGAACCGGTCATGGTTTTTACAGGCTGAATTTTGATTGGTGTCCAGTATATCCAAAGCAGTACACATACACACACACACACCTCCTGTTTTCACTGTGTTAAAAACGCACCTTTGGCTGTTCATTTGGCTGATGCAACCTTCCATGGCGAGAGGGGCTTGTGCCCCCACCTGGAATCGAACCAGGGACCTGTTGCTTGTGATTTAAACCACTACACTACTTTTGTTACAGTTCTGAGATAAACAGGTATAATGTAGGTTTTTTGACACGATAAAATTCACTGTGTATATAAATGCTTTCACTCACAACAAATGCTTGTTAATACACTCATAGTTGTAGCACTACAGAAAAGTCCTGAGCCACCCTTACTGTCCTTCTGTTTTGTTTTTATATTCCAAGGGAAAAAAGTGATCATCAGCAATAGTTCTCCAGGCTTTCTGAAGGTCTTTCACAGTGTTCCTTTTGGACATTGGCTGCTTTTTCACCAATTTCCAGTCTGGTTCTTATACCTGACCATTTTCAGAAAAATGGTTTTTTATTATTATTATTATTTCTTAAGTCATTTAACACTGACCTATGAATCATCCAAGCATAAAAAGACACCCAACACAAAGGATGAACCACTGCTGTAGCTACACATTAACAGCTTAGCAAAGAATCAAACAAACTGAATCTTTAGGCATTTTGTTACTAGCAGCCTGTTGCAAAAACAAGAAAAAATTCTTAAGCTGAATCCACAAAAAATGCCATAACACAGTCGAACAGGCATAAAATAGTACTTTTGCAACAAAAAGTTTGTTTCCAAAAAAGTGTGTCCTTCAAAAATCTGAGGAATCTGGACAAGTAGAGGACAACAGAAGAGGTGGAAGGACAGAAAGAACCACCTACAGCAGATGAGCAGTATCTGAAAGTCAAGTCCTTAAGAAACAGAAAAAAAATTCAGCAGAGACCCGACACAGGACCTGAGAGACTTCAACCAACTTAAACATGGGAATCCATGGAGGTTGACTCGGTTTTGGAGCAAGCCGTTCAAGGAACTTTTTCACACTTCTGCACCAGATTCATTTTTCAGGCCCCTTGAAGCAAATGTGTGAGTTCTGAGAGGGTTACATCAAATCTACTCGTTTTATACAAGTACAGTATATCTGGAGACTTCTAAGAAGTCCAAAGTCCTGTTTAATCAAACTGTTTGAAGAAGGTGATAACTGTTTGAGACAGAAAAATGACTTCTTATACTGTTAAATTCCTAATAGGTAAAAAGACTGCAAACCTTGTATCTTCCCCAAGCATGTCCTCCTGCTGTCTGTCCCAGTCCACACTGGGATACAAGTCCTTCGCTAATCTCCTTACACAAGAACGTCAACCCTGACCCTGGCCAAGGAGAAAGCCTTCTGCCTCATTTACAACTCTGCACATAAATCCTAAAAACAAGACAGACTTTAGACAGTCTGAAGTGATTTTGTCTATAAGAAAAGTGGCTTTTAGAGACTTTGCAATGTGGAGAGGAGGAAGAGAGACAGCGACGATAGCTCAGGTTAAGCACTTTGCTTCTCTCTTCTTCCCTCACTTCATTATTCTCAGTTGCCATGGAGAAAAACTATATATAACCCTGTCTGTCTCTCTCTCTGGAGAGCTGTCTGAATTCAAAATCTTTTCACTGTGTCATCTTCCTTTTCCATTGTTTCCACAGGGAGGACAGCAGGAGACAACATCTCAATTCAATGGGAAATCCGCCTAATGCCCAGCTCTAGTGGTAGGAGGGAGACGTCAGGGCAGAGCAGACAAACCAAAACAACCCAGAGCGAGCGAGCGAGCGAGCGACCAGCCAGACACTATGGCGGTTTCCCTTGGTCTTCTGGCCAGACTCCCATTTTCAGAAACCAGTGGCTTCAAAGGAATAATTCATTTCACAGTCTGGTGGCCAGACACAGAGCCCAAAGACTCATGCCACTTTTAACACCTAAAAGAAGAAAAGCAGCTTTGCCACTCTGCTTCACCTTTCACAGTGCTGCAACACAACACAACAGACAAAATTTTGTCAGGCTAAATCCAACAGGGCTCAGTAGGAATTAGGAATTAGTCAGGGTGTGTGCATTTTGATTTTAAAGTGGTTTAAACTTTTAGTTTCTCTTCAAATCAGTACACTGTTTGTAATTTCACTCAGAAAGTCACCCAAAAAGATTTTACTTATGCTACACCTCTATAAACATAACAGTATTCCTTCCCAAATCAGTATAAGACTTACAGCCGCAAAAATAAAATAATTTCAGGTTAACTTTGGTTGAGTTTAGACACACACACACACACACACACACACACACACACACACACACAAATAAGACAGTTCAGGTTAAGGAATGTTCATGGTTTGAGATAAAATAGGTGCTTGTTAAAGCTGGTGAAACCTGTGGTGCTTAAAATTACAGGTTTGTTAATGTCAGAGGACCTTTGTCATCATGGTTAAAATAAAAGCTTCATCGTTAAGGTTAGGCAAACCAACTCTCATGGTTATGGTTACAAAAAAAACAGTCTGACTGTCAGAAGGAAGTGGAATGAAATCAGACGTCTGCACGTCCAAGTCAAACTTTTTGGTGACCCATCCGTCCACCCCAAGTAATTCCTTTTGTGTGTGCGTGTAACATGGAACAAACTTTTGCTTTGGTCCCAATATGACAATAAGACTCATGATTCCTATGGCCAGCGAGGGCTTTGCCTGCAAACAAACGGCCGGAAACAACTTAAAATCCCATTTGTCCACATGGAGCCTGCAGTTTATGTCTTGTTTGAGAGTTCTGTGTTTTGCCTTCTTTTCAATCACTGTTTCAACTTCATTTAAACTTCTAATAGTCATTCTACTGAACGTACTCAGCTTGAACACAAGCAGAGGAAAGAAATAGCTCCATTTGCTGCCGCCTACATTATGAATGGATGATTTTGCCTCCACAAGTAAGGAAAAATGTGTATAGCACATAAATTTAAATCAGTTACACAAGAACCAAGAAAATGGAGGGACCTTAAGATGGAGAATGAATGGGCAGCCTGCTCGTATCGAATTTGGTCAACAGTGAGGAGGACAGGTCCAGCCCTTACAACTTCACGTGCACTGCAAATAGCAAAATTAATAAACTTCTTACCAAATAAAATGGACAAAGGCTTCGTAAGATGGGCAGAAAAAGGGTTGGTGACAATTAATCAACTGTTTGAAGGGGAGGTCTTCAAAACTTTTGGGCAGCTTCAAGAAAAGTATATAATTTGTTACAAATGCAATTATCGGAGGACTCCTTGGACATTAGAAGTAAGAGGGAATTGGAAGCAAATATTTGTATTGAGGATGATGAATGGAAAGTAGCATGTGAAAAAATACGCAAAGTTACCAATAGCCCTACCTGGAAGGAATTCAACTGGAAGGTTTTGACTAGATTCTTTAGGACACCCACTGCTACTTTTTCTTATGATAAAAACAAATCCAATTTGTGTTGGAGAAATTGTAATTATCTGGGAGATCTCTCACACACACGTATTTTGGGACTGTCCTATACTAAAACCATTTTGGCAGGGAATACAAGGCAAGATCCGAGATATATTAAAATGTGAGTTGCCACTGGAGTTAAAATATTATATATTAGGGGTGCCCCCGCCAATAAGACTAAGTAAAGGAATGGCTCAATTATTACAAAGCCTTCTGTTGATGGCCAGGAAGATGGTTACTAGGTGGTGGCTCAAAGCCTCACCTCCCACACTGGATCAATGGCAGGAAGGTTTAAAAAAAAAAAAGTGTATATAATGGAAAAAAAATAACAGCGTGCTTGCACTTGGAATCTGATGCGTTTTATGACATGAGCCCCTGTCATTATTTACTTTGGCTGGTTAGATGACTAATTCAATGTGAAACCAGATCGGCCTGCTTTGATTTGAATAGTGTAAGTTAGTTGTTTCTGGGATGCTGTTCAGGGATTTGTGACTCTGGAATGTATTTCGTCATATCTGATTTTATTTGTTTTAATTTATGTGTTTCGTTTTGTTTGAATGCATTTGATAAGATACGTGTTGAAATAAACATCTGTTTTAAATAAATAAATAAATAAATCAGTGTTACTTTTCCCGCCGTTTAGGTTTGGAGGACGCAGTGATGCAAAAGGATTAGTAACTCCCCTCAAATGCATTAAACCTAAAGCAACAAGTCTGTTTTGGAAATGTAAGGAGCAGAAAGTCAAGATATACGTGTTAAAATGTAGGGAGTAAAAGTAAAAAACGCTGCTGGGAAAATAAATTAAAGTACAGATACCTGGAAACTCTATTTAAGTCCAATAAAGTATTTGTACTTGATTACTTCCTACCTCTGGAAAGTGGGCTCAATCACACATTACATGGACCTTGTGCTAGACAGTCCGTTTAATGTAGGGTGCACATTCACACGTGCAGCTCCTCCAGCGTGCAGCTGATGTGTGACAACGGCTTAAGAGATTGTGACCACGAGGCTCTCTTTCCCTGCACCCTGTGCTTGCAGACCTAGACTTCCCCCTAACTGGCTGTCAGATTTACACCATCTATGCAATCCGACTGCCACTCCTGTCAGCGAAACCTGTCCATCCACACACACACACACACACACACACACACACACACACACACACTCTCTTTCAGGATCTTACCTTGGAGGCCCTCCGGCGCTCAGGACACTCAGGGTGCTGGCACACCACCCCGTCCTCCTCCTGGACTGGCTTGTCATCTGAAACAGAGCACTGCAGGTCAATTTGACTCCTCTCTTTATCACTAAAACACCAAACCAGCCACCCAGCCAGCAGCACATCCTTTAACACACCTTTCTTGGTAAAGCTGCAAAAACTTACTGCAGACAGCAAGACTGAAAGTCACCGCCTGTGTTTATATAAGGGCAGAGGGACTGTGAGCACAAGAAACACTCTCACACAGTAATCGAGGCCAAGGAGCCACGTAATAAAAATGAAAAGAAAAAAAAAAAAAGAGAGAGAACTTTGGTGAAAGAGATTTCGTGAAGGAAAGGTAAACAGAGGGAAGAGGGTGGGGTGTGTTTTTGGGAGGAGATCAGAGAGAAATGACAGGAACAGACAGGAAGAAAGCGAAGCAAATGAGAGGAAGCCCCAATCTGGTTTTTGTACAAAAGTGCACCCATCATGGGCTCGCTTGCTGCACAATAACAAATCACCGTCGTCAAATAAACTTCTAAAATCTACTTACTAGTCGGCCATTGCTACACTGAGGGGCATGATAAAAGGCAGTGTTTACATCTACATCTCCCACATGTACACACACGATAAAGATATCATAACAGAGACCCCGAGTGCACCAATATTTATCTGACTGTCTAATGAGAAAAACAGAGAAAACACACACAGAAAGGAGAAAGTAAGAGCCAGGAGGGGAAGCAGCGGGAGCCTCGGGAGGATCTGATGCGAGAAGTCTACACATGATGGGAGCTTGCAATAAAACCTTTCACTAATAACCTGTTCGCTGTAATTGCACCAATAAAACATCGTCGCCAAACAGAGGAGAACTGCAGCTAGAGAAGCGAGTCACTTTAGCGGCTGAACTTTAAGGCTAAATTTGAAACAATAAATTGCCGCCATAGAGGAGAGGCCCCGCTCGGAGCTGCTTGCAGACGGAAACGAGTCACCTCGAGTCATCCACTTGGCCACAGCTGCACTCGCAGGTCAAAGGGTGCTGGTGGAGAGGAGGGAAAAACACTGTAATTGGCGCATACCGTGGAGCCAGCGGTTTCCCCACTGAGAAAGGAAGGGTCAACCTGTCTGCAGTTAATTTGCTCAATAGTGAACCAAGAGTTTACTGCCATGTCAGCAGCTCGGTGAGATCTTCCTGAGTCACTTGCATTGCTTTGAGCAAAATGCCCATGCCTGCATGTAATATTTAGCAATTATGATGCTCAGGGAACATTTTAACATGTTAGTATGCAAAGCTTTACTAAGTAAAGAATTATATTTCAAGGAGCACTGGATATACTATGTATTTTGGTAGTGAAACTTAGGGTTCCTGCCTAAAATCAAAATGGTGAATGCTGCAGCTGTATGCACCATAAGCCTTAAAAGAAGGCTTACGAGGAAACACCTTATGTAGACAAAAATATTCAGCCCCCATTACATTATACCTAAAGGAGCTTTATAAAGACATCCCATTCTAAAGCCACAGGCATTAATATGGAGTTGCTCCCCCCTTTACAGCTATAGCAGCTTCCGCTCTTCCGGAGTGTGTCTGTAGGAATTTTTGCCCAATCATCCAGAAAGCTGATGTTAATTAAGGGGGCCTGGATGGCAGTCTCTGTTCTAGTTCATCCCAAAGGTGTTGGATGGGGTTGAGGTCAGGGCTCTGTACGGGCCAGTCAGTTTCTTCCACAGCAAACTCATCCAACCGTGCCTTATTGGACCTTTCTGTGTGCACTGGGGATGATCATGCTGGAACAGAAAAGGGCCTTTTTTAAACTGCTCCCACAAAGTTGGAAGTATAGAACTGTCAAAATTATCTTGGTAAGCTGAAGCATTAAGGTGTCCCGTCACTAAATTGTGGAAATTCTAGAAGGGAAGAAAATATAATGAACTGACTTTGCCACACTGGAATTCACTAAGCTCTTTAAAATCGCCCATTCTTTTACAAATGTTTGTTAAGGCAGACTGCATGGCAAGGTGCTTGATTTTATACACCTGTGCCAACTGGATCGAATGAAAATGCCAAGAACAGAGGTCTGACCCAATACTTTTGTCCATGTAGAGTATACTGTAGTGTAGACCTGATGATGGCCAATGGAAAAGGTTAGGGATCTTCACAGTAATTAGAATACACCATCAGAGGGCCATCAGTGTGCACAAGAAATCTCATGATAATCAATTAAGCCAGAACCTCAGTGGGGTAGCAGCTCATCCAGCTCACAATCCCTCATGATTACAGAAAGAAAACTGATGAGTTTTCTCAACGCTGGTTGGCTGTATTGAACAAACCAGTGAGACGTTAAGGAGGCTCACAGACATTCATGTCAAGGACAATGGCCATAGTTCTTGACTGGCCCTAACCTAGCTTAAGACACCATTACGCCATAAATAAACCGGTATAGACGGCAAAAGGGCTCAGACAAGCACTTGTTTTATGAACATTACAATCGAGACCAAAATTCTTAAGAGCAGTGATTCTTCTGAAAACCGAAAAGAGCCCGTAAAACTACAAATGTGACCTTTACCTTAAGCACAATTCAGGTAAAGACCCATTAGACCAGAGGTTCTCAAAAAATGAAACTAACATGAGTAAAATGGTTTTTATATGAACAAGAAATGAGCAAATATTTGCTGATTCTATTGCACTGATACAGTGTATCTTCAGCTTCTCCCTTGTATCTTCCTCAAGGGGTCGCCGCAGCGGATTAATCTGCACCGGTAATTTGGCAGAGGTTTATTTAAGTTCAAATCAGTGTGAATCCTTTTTTATCGCTCGTGATTGATAAAATTCTGGCGTGTGGGAAGTGCATTTTTGCGTGGTGTGGGGCTCCAACTTTTTTCGGCTTTTGAAATGTGGCATGCCAAAAAAAACCAAAACTGAGAACCACTGCGTTAGACGAATGTTGTGTACAAGCGTAACTAAAATTAGGCAAATGCTCTCAGAAGCATGGCAATTCTTGTGAATTGTGGATGGGGTGATGCCTCACCATGGCACTAGCTCATTGGTCCTTTGACCAGATTAGTAAAATACTGCTGAGATATTTTAGTTGAAATCATCTGTTTTAACCTCATTGTGACCCTAGACAAAGTTAGAAGGTAACCAATGAGACATTAGCATTCATCCTCTGGGGTTAATGAATATATATATATATATGTATATGTATAAAAAATTCCCCACTCGCCCTATGTGTGGGTCTTTGTCCTTCAACCTTGGGTCCTCTACTGGAGGCCTGGGAGCTTGAGGCTTCTGTGCAGTATCTTAGCTGTTTCTAGGACCACGCTCTTCTGGACAGAGATCTCGGATGTCATTCCTGGAATCTGCTGGAGACTCTCCCAGTTTGGGGGTCACTGCCCCGAGTGTGCCGATTACCACGGGGATCACTGTCGTCTTCACTCTCCACATCTTATCTAGCTCTTTTCTCAGCCTTTATTATTTCTCAAGCTTCTAGTGTTCCTTCTTCCTGATGTTGCCATCACTTGGGATTGCTACATCACTACGGCCTTTTTCCTCGGCTAACCAACCGGATATATCACCAGTTTGTCCACTTGTATGTGGAAGTCCCACAGAATCTTAGCTCGGTCATTCTCAACCACCTTTGTAGGTGTATCCCACTTTGGGACTTCCAGGCCATACTCAGCACAGATGTTCCTGTACACTATGCCAGCTACTTGGTTATGGCGTTCCATGTTTGCCCTGCCCGCTAGCATTTTGCACCCTGCTGTTCTGTGTTGGATTGTCTCTGGAGCATCTCTGCACAGACTGCAACTGCGGTCCTGGGGTCTTGCTTGGTGTGGCAGACCCCAGCCTCACTTGATTTTTATATACATTTACATTCAGGTAAAATTTCAGGATGCACCTAAAATGCACTATAACCTTTCCAGGTAAACTTAATTTGACCTTCTCTACACTTTTGAATGCACACGTCCAAATGTTCAGTGTTTCAGTACTTTTTGCATAACTCGCTGTCCTCTAACAACTTGTGTTTGATCCATGAATCGACCAATACATTTTCTGGTTCAGTCAGAATTGGTATTTAAGCAGTCCTCTTCATCGTACTGTTCACATTTTGACATCATGAGACCAAGACGACACCTAACAATTGATCAACAGTACCTTGCCATTGTGAGGCTTCAAACAGGATGTTCTCAGAGGGACGTGGCCATTGAGCTTAGAGTGTCATCAGCAGGTTGCAACAGAGATACAGATAGACTGGAAGAGTCACAGAAGTCAAGCCGTAATTGATGGTCAAGGTCACATGACAAATTATTGATGCATTGACATGTTTTTGTTGTGGTATACCCACCACTGTTGATGGCTTTTGTTTTAATGATGAGGAAAACACCACTGCATGCTTCTACTTTCATGATGTAACGTGAACTTTTTACATTTTCCATAAATTTCACCCAAAAGCCAAATATCCTTAACTTTTTGTGAGTAGTGTGTATATATATATAAAAATAAAATTTTTGACATTATTCAGTCAGATTTTTAAAAAAAATCTGAGCAAATCATCATTACCATCCCTAAAGCCAGGCGACTGACAAACCTTTATTTCACCCTTTAAGCGATCCAACTGAGGTAGACTACTTTGTCAAGTTTCCACCGCCTTCCGGGAAAAGCACAGAAAAAAAAAAAAAAAAGTCTCTCCTCTGACTCCACTGTGCTG
>VUQH01006011.1:14265-34661 GCA_015106775.1 Etroplus canarensis | reverse complement strand
GAGAGATTATGTCTCCCGGCTGGCCTGGGAACGCCTTGATGTCCCCCCTGAAGAGCTGGAGGAGGTGGCTGGGGAGAGGAAAGTCTGGGCTCCTCTGCTCGAACTGCTGCCTCCGCGACCGGGATCCCCGGAAAAGTGGTAGAAGACGAGACTAGACGAGACAAAGTGATTCCAAGTGCTGAACTTGTATTTGGTAGCTTTTCACTGGAACTATCAGTGTGGGGTCGAAAGAGATGCTGATACAAGTAAAGGAGGCTACTATTCGACTGAAAGAGCCACATAAACCTATCAGAGAGATAGCAAAAACTTTGAGTGTCCAAATCAACAATATGGGACATTCTTAAAAAGAAGGAATACACAGGGCATCTACAAGTCTACAATGAAAAGATGCCTTCATGAATATAAAAATAGAGGGTTCACAAAAAGTTACAAACCACTGGTTATACTCAAGAACAGGAAGGCTAAATTAGATTTTGCCAGAAAATCTCTTAAAGAGCCTGCCCAGACAGATGAGATCAACTTGTGCCAGAATGATAGGAAGAGAAAAGTATGGGGAAGGAAAGGAACAACTTTTGATACAAAGCATACCACAACATCTGTCAAACATGGAGGAGGCAATGTTATGGCATGTATGGCTGCCAGTGGAACTGGATCACTCGTGTTTATTGATGATGTGACTGCTGATAGAAGTAGCAAGATGGATTTTGAAGTGTACAGGGTTACTCTCTGCGTCAAATTAGTGCTGCAGAAGTAATTCATGAAGCTTCACAGTGCATATGGATAATGACTTAAAGCATACTGCAAAAGCAATCCAAGAGTTTCTCAAAACAGGGGAATAGAATTTGTTTCAATGGCCAAGTCAGTCACCTGACTCTTATTCAACCCAACAGAGCATCATTTTCAGTTATTGAAGACAAAACTGAAGCCAGAGAGACCCACAAACAAGCAACAACTGAAGGCAGCTGCAGTAAAGGTATGTCAGAGCATCTCAAGGAAGGAAACACAGCATTTGGTGTTGTCCATGGATTCTTGACTTCAGGCAGTCACTGATTGCGAAAGATTTTTATCCAAGTATTAAAAAAACCTTAAATTTAAAATTGTCTTTTTTTTTTTTTAGTCCAATTAATTTTGAGCCTCTGAAAATGAAGGAATATGTATAAAAATGACTTCAATTCCAAAACAGTTAATGCAATACTTTTGTTTAATCTCTTGAATTAAAGCTGAAAGTTTGCACTTCCATCACTTTTTGACTGTTTGATTTACAATCCACTGTGGTGGTATGCAGAGACAAAACTACAAAAAATGCACCATTGTCCATGTACCTCTTTGCCTTAAATATATACACTACTCACAACAAGTTAAGGATATTCAGCTTTCAGGTGAAATTTCTGGATCCACCTAAAATGCCCTATAACCTTTACAGGTGAACTTAATTTGAACTTCTCTACATTTTGAATGCACATTTTCAACTGTTCAGTGTTTCAGTACTTTTTGCATAGCTTGCTGTTCTCTAACAAGGTGCTTAACGGTAAAATTCACAACTGGTGTTTGATATATGAATCGACCACTAAATTTTCTGGTTTTAATTTGAGTTGGTATTTAAACAGTCCTCTTCATCATGCTGTTAACATTTTGACATCATGAGACCAAGACGACACCTAACAGTTGTTCAACACCGTTGTGTAGAGGTAGCCCTGAACCCCAGAACCTTAATGACCTGAGGACTGCCCTTTAAGAAGAGTTGAATGCCATGCTTCAGCAGCCAATAAGTCGTTTCGTGAACAGCATGAGACATCGTTGTCAGGCTGTAATTGATGCTCAGGGGCACATGACAAATTATTGAGACATTGACATTTTTTGTTGTGGTATACCCACCACTGTTTTTGGCTTTTGTTTCAATAAATTGTTTAAAATGAGGAAATCACTACTGCATGCTTCTACCTTTTTTTTTTTTTAACCTGTCCTGTCTGGCAGCTTTAGCACACAGAATCATACTGTAATCTGAATGCTCTGCTGTGCCAAACACATTTGATTTGCCAAGAGGAGCTCAATAAACTCTATAGGCTTTTCTTGTTGATACATACATTCATTCATTCATTTATTTATTTATTTATGCCCTAATTATTATTGATTAATGCCAGAGCTGACAGGTAGGGGAAAGAAAAGAGAGAAAAGAAAAAGAAGAAAAGCAAAGAACAGAGCATATCAGAACACCAACCGCTGCATCTGTAACAAAGCACAGTCAACAAGCAGACAGCACCTGAAAAAAAACGGACATATGATACACAAACATACAATCTGTGTTATGTGTGTTTGTCACAAAATGCACTTAATACTGAAGGTGATATGCTGCTCCCGTACTACCCAGGAGCCACAGTAAGACAGAGACGGGTCCAGCAGACCCGAGCCAGCCGCAGCCCCCGAGGGAATTGGGGACCCGGGATCACACGTCCCAATGGCAGCCACACGTTCACCCCAGTAGGGGGAAGATGGAGGACCCATGCTTCTACTTAAATGCCCTACTTTCATGATGTATCAATGTAGTGTGAACGTTTTACATTTTCCATAAATTTCACCCAAAAGCCAAATATCTTTAACTTTTTGTGAGTAGTGTATGTCTAGATGAAAGAAATACTACTTTTCATTCTGCTCAGGTTGAACAAGGAGGGATTGCTAACTCTAAACCTAGGCAATCAGAATATATAATTTTTGTTTTTAGTAAATTGTTCTCCCAAGGCTTGGCAATGAGGAATCAAAGATATTAATAATTCTAACTAATACACGTCAAAATCTATTAATGTTTTCTCAAAAAAAAAGAAAAGAAGGCAGTTTTGCCTTTTCCGAACAGGGTTAGGGTTATCATGTATGATGACTTAGACCTCAGAGGCATAACAACACCATCCCATCTAGTGGTGCTGCGTCCATCTGCATGCTAAAGAGGCGGCCTTCTTTAGAAGTCCCGGCACCGTCAATGATTAGCATTTGGGCAGAGGGGACAGCGAGCGAATCCTGGAGTGTTTTTGGCATCTGTGGTGAGGAAGCTTAGTGAATGTCAATGTGCAACACTCTGAAAGGAGGTGGGCTAGACAAATTGCCGGACATGTTGTATTAGTAGCAGATGCCAATTAGAATTAAGAGTTGTTTTATACTGATAGCCAGGGGAGTGAAAACAAAGCCTTGTAACTTTAAAGGCCTACCCCAGAGATTTAATACAGCTTTACTATGAAGTCTGAAGACTTGCCTAAAATATTTTAAAAAAAAGAAAAGAAGAGACTTGATGCAGCAGACAGAAGTCCAAGGGCTTACGCTTCCAATAATTGCACCCCATACACATTTTTTCATTAGGTCATCCTGCATGTTAAAAGGTTCACCTTAAAAATGTATAGTCTCAAGGCCCAAACTAGAGTTTAAGTTTACAATGTGCAAAATTAGTGGAGTGCATTTCATATGTAAGTGGTTAATACTAGTAATATGTATAGACAGAAACTTATTTACTTTTTGCATGAGATGCCTGTGTATCAAAACCATGCAGTTCTGTCCAGAAAGTTGAATATATACAATATTTTTACAATGGATCGGGTGAATAGGGATCTTTTTTTGTCTGGTATTGTACAGTGCAAATCAAGGGCTCTGGTGTGTTCTTTGAGCTACAGGGTCTCCCTTAACAACAGGACCCCAATTCATATGTTAACCAAACCAATTATTTGCATGCGCTACCTCAATTACAAAAGCTAATGAGAAGATTATGGAAAACGCACACTCAAGCTGGCCCACAGAATTTCTTTTGTGATCCTATGGCTGCTAATAAAAGGCCTGTGAGAGGTATTAGTAAAAACTGCTGAACATTCAACCTCATGCATCAGGGCTATAAATCATATCACTGCTTATGCCTGTCTAGTACATTAAGTGTGAATCCATAGATTATGGAAACAAAGTAATAAACAACAATATTATTATCTATAGAAAAATATTTTAAGTATTTAAACTTCTTTGACTGCAATTTCCTTAACTTTGAGCCCAATGAAGGCCTGTCTCCCTTGCTTCTCAGTAAAGCCTTTTAGGCAACCTTGCACTCCCCCTTAAATCTTTAACGGCACAGAGAAATACATGCAGCCCTAGGCATGAATAGCAGGCAGTCAGAGCACCCAGCAATCTCAGAAAAATAAACGCTTCCAACCGAATCAGTTTTCTCATCACCTCCTTCCTGAGTATGGAGTTGCTCTCATCATTATAACCCCCCCACCCCCATCCATTCAAGCATCTGTGGGGGATCCCTGCTGCTCCATTAAGGCCATACCAAGGCTCACAAACCCCTGATTGCACGAGCCATCAATAGCACTGATTATGGGAGTTAATTAGGGTGCTTGGCATGAGAGAAAAGCATGTCTTTCATCATAGATGTTAAAACTGTACAGTTCTGATGCAATAGCTGTGATTCTGTCAGGGTTGTGGTCTTGCATCACTAATGTTTGGCACAGACAGTGGCAGTATCTTTGCTAGTGATTAGCATAAGGCATATGATGAAGTATTATCTGTTGATGTGAGGGGAATTAAACTGGGATTTTTCCACACTGACTGCAATTCATTTGCTCTGTGTTCTGCTTCCATTCTCAGTCCTCGTGCCCCTGCCACCTCAATCTGTGTGCTCAGACATGTCCTGACCCTCACATTCGGTTGACAGCCTGTGTGAATGTGCTTTATCCTATGTGTGTGTGTATGTGTGTGTGTGCCTTGTTGCATGTGCTACGTCTCCGACATGTGCACAAAACCAATTAGTTGTGGGATGGCGAAGTAGCTAGCTATGTGAAAATGACAATGGAGTAACTGAAGAGGCTGGATGAATGAGAGGCAGACAGCTCAATGCAGCTTTTACAGAGCCGAGTGTTGACAAAATGAAAAGCAAGTCCTGAGTGAAGGTGGCCTTATGTAGTTGGAGACAGTAATTAACATTACAGCCTTTCAGTTCAGTGACATTAATTTTTACTGACGAAACACAACTAGTTAGGTTTTTATGTGGTATTTAAACACTAGCTTTGCTCATAATTTTTTTTTTTCCAAAAATCAGAAAACCTTTCAGAAAGCCTTTCAGCTCATTGTTTTGGTTTTACAGCCCACAACTTTGTGCTTAGTTTACTGTGGCAGCTGCCATGGTGTTGTTCTGCTGGTAAGGGGAGAGCTGAGACTGATGCATACTTTTATTGCTGCCTCTTTGTCAGTATGCCTGTTGGTATCAGCAAGGTTATACAGAAGCTGCCTGTGGAGCAAAGGAAGAATGCATTGAATCTGATGTAGATTGAGATCACTTTCTTGAAAATTGGGCATTGCCCAGGGAAGAAGATGGGCTTTCTCTATGCCCTTCTAGCTTTTTTGCCTGCAGCAGGCATCAGATGTGAGTAAAGATAAAAATCATTACAAAAAAGTAAGCTGACAGTGTTAGGAACTATCTGGTAAATGACAGTTCACTTCTCTGGCCTGTGGTGCTATTTATCCATCTAGATTGTTTTTGTGCAAGTTGCCAAGACTTTGAGATACCAGCTGTAGAAATGTCTGCCTTCTCTTGAATCTAATGGACCAAAGTGGCGCTTGCCTGTGGTGTCAAAGCACCACAAAATACATTTGAAAAACTCAGCAGAAATGTATCTTTCTAAAAAAAAATCATGATCTGGTTACTCAGCTTATAGTGATCAGATTCATGTCAGAACTAGTTTCCTTTTACTGAAATACAAGTGACATCCAAAAGCAGCATGCATCTAACTAATATTACAGCTCAGCAGAAGGGGGCTATACTAGTGTTTACAACCTGTTAGGCTGGCTGTCATGAGCACAAACCTTTGATAGGTGACAGTGTGTTAGAAGGAAAATCATTTCTAAATGAAACTGCTCTCATCAGGTTTTGTGGACTTTTTTGAGTACTATAATAAGAGAGACTTTAAATGAGTTCATTCAGGTTAAAGGAACTAAAATTTAACTGGTTATTCAGCTACTCTGGCAGCTGTTAGGTCTGCGTGATTATTGTACTAACTTTAAACTAGTAAAGTAGTAACCTAGTTTAACATGCTGCTAATATTCAAATATATGAAAGACAGCAAAAAGTCCACATTGAAAGTGTCCTTACCAAACTGTCATGTTTCTTTCTAAGAGACCATTTCCTGATCGATCTTATCAGCCATCAAGAGCTTTTGGCACAGCTCTCCAAACGATACTGTGGTTTTATCTGGGCTATAGCAAGAGAGCTTTATTGACTTTGGCCTTCCTGCTTCTGTCAGCAGAGGCTGCATAGGAGGGTCCAACAATAGAGACAGATATTTTGCAATTAGACTTCACCTTGAATAATAGCATATTGAAAGGAGAAATAGGTTTTCAACTATAATTTCTTTTTTAAGATGCTGACCTGCCTGGGCTTAAGCTTAAAATGCACATGATGCAAATTTTTGCCTAATTGGCTCCACTAATTAATTTGAGCAGGGTAAAGAGCGGCTAGTTTTCATAACTTATGTTCTTAGTGATGTATTCAGGCTCTGGAGGTAGCTCCCCCTTAGGAGCCCAACTTGAATTTCCACTGACGCTCAACTGTGAGAGGGATGTGAATGGTTGGCCTCATATCACTGCAACTCACAAGGATAATTATAGCACCCCCACATATACTGTGTATATATACACACACACACACTCAAATAAATAATGTCACACACATATACAAGGTGCACACAAGACTCACACATGCTGATTGGCTGGAGCTGAGCTGCTACACCTCATTAAATTGGGAAATGAATCCAGGATGAATCCCTGGCTCCATTCCAGATAAGAATCTCAAAGCTTTTGGGGATTCACCATAAAATGTATAATTAACACATTTGTTCTCTTGCTGTCACAGACTGGCCATTTTTTACTTTACCTTTGACTATTTGCTCTCAATGCAGGCTGTAAATGATCATTTGTTAAAAAATGTAATAATGTTGAAATTAATACCTTTACCAAAAAATTAATTGGTGCTGAAACATTACTGCAGTGCAACCCCTTACTAATAAATATGAATGGATTTTGCATAAATGACATTTGATCATAAATTTCCAACACAAGTTGAAAATAAATACTGAAGGAAAGAGAATGTACAAGTTCAGCACCCCTGCCTGCAGCCTGCAAATGAGCTTGATGAAATGACCCCGTGGATCTTTTTATGTCAAATCCCATACCAGAGCTGCCTGAGGTGTACACAGCAGTGTGATTGGCTGCCCTGGGCGAGTAATACAGGCCTTCCCAAGAGAGGTGTAGTTGAAGCTGGGGGCAGCAGACATTAGCCTTGGTGTCTTCCCAAGCTGCCAGACACTGGCTTTGAGGCTAGTACTGAATCACGACTCCAGGGCAGCACTAACAAATACATCTGTTCCCCAAGGAAGACGAGGCCAAGACCAGGTCTTACTGCTTGGCTATGTAGCCTCTGGTCCCAGACACAGCTTCCACAACTTCATCTACAGCCTGACCCGCCCCATGCCTAAAGGCAGGAGTGCAATACACACGTGTGATTTTAGAGTACTCTGTTTGATTTTTCACACAATAACCAGTATTAACATTCTGAATTGAATTGATGGTGTACTTTTGTGATAATGTACCAAATTAGTCTTCTTGAGAGCTGAATTAAGCTGTGACATTTTTAATAGCGTGCCAGCGGATGCCTTGGGTTAGACGAGCAGGGGCGCAAGACAAAAACAGGTTATATTACAGTTATTAAAAGACTGAAAATGACTTCTCCTGAGTTCATTTTCTTCAATCTTTTGACTCGTCATTTCAGAGCTTTGCTTACATTCATATAAAATACTTATAATTTTTTTGTGACAGCACTGAATTATGCAGATTAATATGAATTAAATTGTCTTTGACTTTATTCTTGTTATAATTTTCTGAAGTTTGAGCACCATTCTGTGTTTTCATTACCTTGATATTTTTGACATATTATTATTACTATTATTATTATTTTTTAGCTTTGTCTCAAAAATAATTGCTTTTGTATGGATTAAGGTGTGATACGACAACAGTACTGTATATTCTAAAGTATATACATTTGTATTTTCTTGTCAGTTGCAGTCCATCCAGCACTTCATGTCGTGTCATGGTGGAGACATAATTGGATCAAACTGTAACAAAGGAATATCCCCACGTAATTAACAGTTAATCAATGCCTATTAGCCTTTTACCATTTTTTTTCAAACATCCAAACACATTACCTCGGTTGAACTGTTGAACTTGTACCAACTGTTTTTAGAAAACAGAGATGTCAGAGCTCTTTGATCTGTCTCGTCACATATGATATTCCCACTACAACATTAAAGAATGATGGGTCACTGTCCAAAGTTTGACCTCATTTCAGATCACTTTGCTGCTGGCTCAGGCAGTCAGTCAATCAAATTGATAAAGCTCAGAGTGAAATGGAAAGTAAAGTGAGTGTCCCCTTGTCTTATCGCTTGGCATGTCATCTACCAGTTGATGTGATCGATATGGCAGAGAAGCCTAATGGCATCGTGGTCACGGCAGTGATTAGCCAAGCAAAATGAGCCCATGTGGGCCCCATCGGTCCCTATTGGAATGCACTAGATCAAAAAAATAGCTTCCAGCAAACTGCAGTGGATGGTAACTAACATCGATCTGTAGCCAGCTATGTGTCTGCCACGCTCATTCTCTCTTTTTTCTCCCTCATAACCACAGAATAGAACAAACTCAATGTATGATTGATAGCTGTAGTAACTGGATGTGCTATTCAACTCAGTAGTCACTATTCTTGTGTATGTCCTCGTGTCTCTAAAAGTTTCTTTTATGCCTTTCTTTTCTTTCCCTGTAGCTGTGAATGTGCACGTGTCCTTTGACGGTGTGACTGAGCAGAGAGGCGGCGTGGTGCTGAATTTCAGGGCAGACCTTTGCATCACAAGTGATGATGGAGAGGAGGAGGATGGATGCAGCACTGCTTGTACTGTTCCTGGTACACACTGCCACTGCGCTGGAGGTCCCACTAGATCGTAAGACAACAAATCACAAACTACATGCAGTTACATGTGAAAATCCCCCAGAAACGTAAATAAATTAATCTCAGGGTGTCAGGATTATATTTAGTTGTAAGATAAAGCGGTCAGTCTATTGGCCAGTTCTACATTTTGGCATTAAAATTTCTAAAAGCTGAATATAGTTTGGTTTTGGACTGTTTGTCAGACAAAACATGATTTTAATCTGCGGTCAATGAACATTTTCACCAAATTTATCATAAGAAAAACTGACCAAGAAAGCAATTGACAAATTAACTGATCATTTCGACGATAGCAGAGTTTGGCTGATAAAACTGGTTTTACCCTCATGTAACACGATTAACAGTTAATTAATTTTCTTCATAAATTTCTGAAAACATAGTAATTTAAACTCTCTAGATCTGAAAATTATGTTTTGATATGTTTACTTTTTTGGGACCAGTCTGAATCCTAAAGATGCTTAGCTTGCCATTATACTGTATATGGTAAACAAAAATCATCAAATACAGTACTACAATTTGAAACTAGATAATATTTAGTGCTTTCACTATTGCATAATTCTTTTGGCTAATCAAATAGCTGTTTTAGCTCTGGTCACGTCTATTCTACTCATCTGTGTTTTTATATAATATATATATTTTAATATATATTTACCATTTACTGGTGGCACATTGCTTGTTATGTGTTTAACGGAAACATGTTTTTGTACTAGGTTTAGTTAATAAACACTGTTTAGATTCAGTGTATTCATTTTGACTGATGTGGAAAGGAAATAGTGTCCCAATGCTTCTGTGGCCGTGCATCTTATGGGGTCTTCCTAGTTGACCATAACTGGCATTCCTTGATGGAGAACTTTCCTTGTCCAAATCTTGTTGTGAGGCAGAAATATTGCAGGAAGGTATTTTCACCACTAATGTCTGGTTCTGTCACTATTCTCTCTTTCTTGTCTGCTGAAGTTCTGGAAGGATGTAAGTCTCAAAGAAACTGAGTTCACTGATAAGTTTGTGCTTGCAGTTTGGTTTTGAGCATAAAAGATTATATTATCTAGCTTTTCAGTATATTTTTGCATTAAATTTAGGCTGATTGGTAATATAGGATTACTGAGTGTGATTTAGAGTGGTTTTGGCATGTTGCATGCATTGATTTCTTTCTTTCTTTGTTTGCTTTTTTTGCTCTGTGTTTCTGCAGTGGTAGAGCATTTTCCATAAAGCAATATTGCAGACAGCATGAGTTCTTTATATCATTTGTTTTGTCATAGTCCATTACTTATCTCCCCAGTACTGACAGGAATACATTAGGCATCGGCTCAATGCAATAAAGGGAAATGTACCTGAGTTTTCCGCCTGCCTTTTTTGCTGTTGCATTCTGAGAGCATTTTCTGTCTGTCAGCAAACAGCCGTCTGGTTTTATTCAGTGTGCCAAGTCTGCATGTGATTGGTGATGACTGCTTGTGTGGTCAGTGTGCAGCAGAATAAAAGATTTGTTGTGCAGTAAAGGTCCTGATTAAATATCACCTTTTTTCTGATCGTCTTTAGTGCCACAACCGCCGACTATAACTCACCAGTCCCCTAAAGATCACATCATCGACCCACGAGAGAACATTATAATCCTGTGTGAGGCAAAGGGAAAGCCACATCCCAGGTAGGAATCAGTGAAATGCTGATGCTTTTAGATGAAGAAAATATATCCCAGGTGAATCACCACCACCTGTCAAAAATCTGGAAAAAATTTTCAGCTGACATCAGAGTTTCTTAGAGTTAATTCTAAACAATGACAACACTACTTTAAGTACAAACCCATTTTCCAGAGAAGTTGGAATATTTCCAAAAAGCAATAAAAAAAAACCTGTTAATTCATATAAACCTTTATTTAACTGACAAAAGTACTAAGAAAAAATTTTAATAGTTTTACTGACCAACTAAATTGCGTTTTACAAATATACACACATTTAGAATTTGATGGCTGCAACACACTGAAAAAAGTTGTTAAAAAGAGTTCAAATAAGATTGAAAAGTGTGCAGAACATTCAAGTAATAGGGGGTTGGAAGACTCTACCTTAAGCAGTGTCATTAATAGCAGGTGTGTTATCATGATTGGTTATAAAAGTAGCATCCATCAAAGGCTCAGCAAGGTTGGATTCTGGCTTATACCCTTTTGCTCCATGAGAGAATTGTTAGTTCAAAAGGAACATGTCTTAACACACGATTGCATAGAATTCAGGTCTAATATTGTGAAAAGATTGAGAATTCAGAATCTCAGTACATAAAGAGCAAAGTCAGAAATCGCTGCTGAATGCGAGTGATCTTCAAGCCCTCAGACAACACTGCCTAAGACACTGTCATGCTATTATGACAAATACAACCACCTGTGCTCAGGAGAACTTCAGAAAACCACTGTCACTTAACACGAGCTGCATCCAGAAATGCAACTTGAAACTGTATTAAACAAGGAGGAAGCCATACATCAACTCTGTGCAGAAATGCTGCAGAGATCTCTGGGCTTGAGCTCATCTTAGATGGACCAAAAGACTGTGGATACGTGTGCTGTAGTCAGATGAGTCAACCCGTTTTTTTTTTTGGAAAAAATGGGTGTTGAGTTTTCTGTGCCAAAGATGAAAACAACCATCCAGCTTGTTATCAGCAAAAACTGCAAAAGCCAGCATCTGTGATCATATGGGGGTGCATCAGTGGCTGAGCTAAATGTATGTGTAAATAAGGAGTTAAGAGAGGCATATGCTACTATCAAGGCAACATCTTTTCCCAGGATGTTGTTGCTTAATTCAGCAGGACAATGCTAGACCACATTCTGCATGGGTTACAACAGTGTGGCTTCATAGATAGAGTGCGTGTGCTTTACTGGCCTGCCAGATCTATCTCTTATTGAAAATGCATGGCGTATCATTAGGAGGAACATCAGAAAACGGTAACCACAGGCTGTTCTAGCAGCTGAAGTGTTATATCAAGCCAGAATAGAGAAGGTTTCTTATTACAAAACTACAACAATTAGTATCCTCAGTTCCAAAATGATTAAAAGGTGTTATTTAAAGAATAGGTAATATAACACAATAATGAACATGCCTCTGTCCCAACTTTTGTTGAGTGTGTTGCAGCGATCAAATTCTAAATTTGTGTATATTTACAAAATATAATGACATTGGTCATCAAACTGCTAAAAATATTTTCTTTGTACTTTTATGAATTAGATAAAAGTTCTCAAGTATTAAAATATCACAGATTTTTGATTTTTTTTGCACTTTGGAAACCACATCAACTTTTCTGGAAAGAACATACATGCTGGTCTTGAAAAAGGTTTTAGAATGCTGTAAAAGAGTGGAACTCATAATTAGCTGTCAACTAGACTACATCCACACACCCATTTGTACTTTAATGCTTGCAAGAAACCTTATTGATAAACTACATTTCTTAGTTCTTAACATTAACTGTCCGGCATATATTGAAGAATATAAGCGTTGCGAATTCAGAGAGAGTTTGGACAAAAAAATCTTTTAAATGCTTAAGGAAAATGATTATAAACTTTTATGTTACATTAAGAATTCACTCAAAAACACTAAAAAATCCTTTTAAAAAGATTTGGATAATAGATTTCCAGTGTTGAATTACAATACAATTACCATACCTCACTTTATAGAAGGTTATTATGATAAAGGTCTTTTTTTTTCTCCTCAGTTTCTCCTGGACAAGAGATGGGACCCACTTTGACATTGACAATGATCCCAGTGTGGACATGAGGCCACACTCTGGAACTCTGGTGGTGGATATCAGCAGAGTGAGGGCTGAACATTACGAGGGGGTGTACCAGTGCACAGCAAGAAACAAACACGGAACTGCTGTTTCCAACAATATAGTCGTTAGACAGTCCAGTGAGTACAGTCTGGTGTATCAATGCTCCTTTAAAATCCCTTTTCTTTTCTTTCATTTTTCATGCAAATCTCACATCATATGAAAATCACCTCCTTTCTTTTCTTTTTCTAACAATTAAGTTGCATTTTCCATCATAAGAACCCTCCTTGAAGGTAAAGTTTGTTTGTAGACAGGTGCATGTTTTATTTTGTTGGACGCAACAGTAGATATAGGTAACTGAACCTTTGTATTTCCTCCCCTTCTGTATTATTATTATTATTATTATTATTATCATTATTATCATTATTATTCAGTTAGGTGTCATCCCTCTCATCTTGCCTCATCATTTCTGTCATCTTGCAAGCTTTAGTTCATTAACAACCCATATTTTTTGTCAAATTATGATTTGATGATGTATTGTCCAACCAATCCAGGATCCCCCCTGTGGTCAAAGGAGAAAATTAAGCCAATCGTGGTTCAGGAGGGTGTGTCCTTGGTGCTGCCGTGTCGACCCCCTGCTGGCCTGCCCCCTCCCATCATATTCTGGATGGACAACAGTGAGCCCACTGATCTCATATGTCTCATATGTCTTGTGTTTGTTTTAACATTAATATTTTTTTAAAGTAGATTTTCTTTTTACATTTTCTTTTCCTTTTTACAAAAAAGTCATATTTCCTGCATTTAATTTCATATTTCAGGATGTTGGAGAAGTTGAAATTGTAATATATTTTTCTACTGTTATGTTTCTTGCATGTATTTATTGGTTTCTAGTCATTTCCAAAAGTAAAATGCCTTTCTTAAATTTGTAAATTTTATGCTAAAATCAAGTTGGCAATCAAAATGTCATTATATGTCAATTTAAAACCTAAAGTATGATGTTATATATGATGTTAATGTAATGCTGTACATTTCAGACTTTCAGAGGCTACCTCAGAGCAAGAGGGTGTCTCAGTCTTTGAATGGTGACCTATACTTCTCTAATGTTCGCCGAGAGGACAGCAGGAATGACTACATTTGCTACGCCCGCTTCCCACACACACAAACTATCCAGCAGAAGCAACCCATTTCCGTCAGAGTCCTTAACCGTAAGTCTGACTCTGTGTGCAATATGGAGACAACAGCATTGAAATCCACTCAAGGCATACCTAGCATGACTTGAGATTGTTAGAGAGTGGCAGTGTTTATAATGTGTGTGCATGTGTGTGTGCAGTTCATTTGCAGTAGTATGTTCTAACATGACTGCGTAGGAAGAAAATGGCATTTCCAGTCTCAGATCTCATCTTTAGAGAGGCCAGTGGTTCTTGCCACACTGAAAAGACATATTGTCAGAGCTCTTATGTTTATCTGCCAGGCTGGCATTCAGTATTATTTTTGTGGTATGTTCTGTACACACATTCGCCATCAACAACAAAGACTGCTCTCATTCAGTCTAGCATTTGAGTTGACATGACAACAAGATTTCCCCACTGGATTTTTATGACGATCATTCCTCATCTCAGACATTTTAGTCATTGGAATTTTTGTTCTTTTGTGTTTAGTTTTGAATACTGTCATGTTAAGTTGTTGAAGCATGTGCTTTTCTTTGTCATGATGATTTCAACGTGTGGCGTGTGTGTTTTGTTTTCTGTTGTGTTACAGTGGATGCAATCAATGACACAATGGCAGCTTTTTACAATGACACTGATTTATTTAGTGGTGAGTTATGGCACCCCCTAGTGTTTAACCCTCAACCTAGAGCTCCATTCTAGCTCTTACCCGCTAATGCTAACCCTTCAACCCCTCAACCCCAATCCTTTCTGTAATCTCACTGGTTTTTCAGGGGTGAGATCTGGCACCCTCTAGTGTTTGTTCCAAACATGGAGCGGGGAATTGCACCTTACCCACTAACCTCTGCCCTTCAAGCCCTCAAATCTAAGTAATTCTGTTAACCTGTTATTCCTGCTTTATCCAATCAAAATGCTCTTTGTTACCTATTTAGTTCCTCTTGTGAATTTCTTAAAATAGCACTGCATTCCGGTTTTATTATACTGAACTGATTCTGTAACTTGAACATGTAGTGCCATGTAAATAATAGCGGATTTTGATTTTTTTTTTTAAGTAATTTGGTCATAACCTAGTTGCATTTAAATTTTGTAATGGACAAAAAGTTATTGAATTGGTTCCCTACACCGCTCTTTATAGTACAGGTATGCATGTAAAAATTAGATTTTGTTTCTTCGCTCTGAAACATGCAGCTACAACATTAATTTTCAAACTCTTTTCATGCTGCTCTGTCTAATTTTAGCACCAACTTGTAATCGTCTCTCTCACGTATCATTTTCTTCTCACTTCATTCCTCCTTAGATTTTTTTCTCATTTTCTAAACAGTACCACATATTGGCTAAATTGAAACATGCATACACCATGATTCTCATCAGATTTATTCATTTCAAACATTTACTCTGCATTTTATATTATTAGTTAGAGAGATTACTTTGTTTCCAGTTAAATTGCTAATTCAGTGGAAAAAATCAGCTATTCGTGTATTGTATATTAAGTTAATTTAGTGTGTATTATTTATAGGACAGTTTATTCAAAGAAAACAGTACAATTAAAGATAGGCATTGCAGACCAACACACTTTTCACTAGTCAAAGGCGTACAGTGATGAGAGGGTAGTGACAGTAAAGGACCTGGTTAACCCTGGCTCTTCTAAATCTTATGGATTGATGCGGAAGAGATGGTCATTTTTTTTCCTTTATAAGCGCTCTCATCACTCGTGTGTGTGCGTGCGTGCGTGTGTGTGTGTGTGTGTGTGTGTGTGACTATAGAAGCACCAACTGATGACAGAAGACCAACCTTCCTCATCCCATTAGGCCCGTCCAGTTCCAAAATGGTGTTGAGAGGACATGACCTGGCAATGGAGTGCATTGCTGAAGGACTGTAAGTCAAAGACTCTGTTGTTGTCCTGAATGCAGTGAGTGCCCACCCTTGGGGGCCATCATCACTCTTTGTCTCTTGCTCTGTTCTCTCTTAATGAATCCAGACCTACCCCTGAAATCTCCTGGACCAAAATAAGTGGTGATCTCCCTTCCAAACGGGCATCCTTGCTGCACTACAACAAGACCCTTCGTATTGTGAACGTGTCAGAATCAGATGCTGGAGATTACCGCTGCGTAGCGAAGAACCATCTCGGCTCAGTGCACCACACCATCCATGTCACAGTCAAAGGTATGTGCAATTAAAGTCAAAGTATCCTATAGCTTTGTCACTGCTTCTTTCTCTCTTCATCCCTCCTGCTTCCTCCATCTTATGATAGATTCATTCACAGATGCCAATGGGGCAGTGGGTTCAGTGATTAATTTTCCAGCCTGCTTCTGCACTCTGTTCTATTTGCAGCTGCTCCATATTGGATCAGTGGTGCTCCCAAGAATCTTGTCCTAGCTCCAGGAGAGAACGGTGTGCTGACCTGCAGGGCCAGTGGCACACCCAAACCTTCCATCACCTGGGCTATGAATGGCATTTCCATAGAGAGTAAGTGCAGTTTACCCCTCTTCCTAAAACTCTCTCGACTTCGAAAATAGATGATCTGGTTTTCCATGGGAAGCAGGCATTATCAATATAGAATTTGTAAATGCTTTCCCTTGGGTGGTTAGTGATTAAAAGTTCTGTGAGTTATGATACCAGTTCTAAAATACCACCTTTTTCAGCACCTCATTATAATGTATGATAATAATTTTAAAATAACAACAACACTTTTTTATCTTTGGAAAGCCTTTTAGCTCCATGAATTTTTGTTTTGTCTAATAGCATATTTTCCCAAACTGTCAAACCGGTGATTCATAGCCATGCTTATGAATGAATGATTGACAACCAAAAAAGAAGTTTTATGTCCTTCTTGCACCTTCATGTTCTTTATCATACAAATATTGTACTCTCTCAGTCATCTCACTTGTCCCTACTAATGCTTCTTTGCAATAATCATACAAAATAAACAGAACTACATCTTTAAATCCCTTTTGTACAGTAGCGGATTTACCCAACGATAATAGCAGAAAGGTGGAAGATGACACCATAATCTTCAGTGATGTACAGACTGGATCCAGCGCTGTGTACCAATGTAACGTCTCTAATGACTATGGCTACCTCCTGTCCAATGCCTTTGTCAATGTCCTCTGTAAGTTCACTACACAAGACCCCTTTGTATTTGAATGCTATTTTTCAAGTATATTGATTTCTGGAAGGTAATAATGTGGCAATAATGCTTTGCTACAGCGGAGCCACCCAGAGTGCTGACACCAGCTGGCAAAGTCTACCAGATCATTGAGAATCACCAGGCTTTGATAGACTGTGCTTCCTTTGGCTCACCCATCCCAAATATTACATGGTGAGTTAATTAACCTTTAAAAGAGGAAAGTGTTGTATTGTGTTTCTTTTAAAAACTGAAAATAGTTATATTTGTGCTTAAGGTTTAAAGGCAGTCATCCCAGCACCCTGCAGGGAGACCCTTACATTCTTCATGATAACGGAACTTTAGAAATTCACGTAGCTCAAGCACAACACAGTGGCAAATACATCTGCGTTGCCACAAACACTCTTGGTATTTATGAGAATCATGTCTTCCTGGAGGTCAAAGGTAAGAATGTTTCTGTTGTGAATTATTATTCTGTTGTTAAAATTATTAGGTGGCTATAATTATAATGACAAGGGATGGCTGTTACAGTGTGCTTTTTGAAAACAGCCATAAATATCAAGAAACATTTAACTCAGCTATAATAGACTTAAAAATATTAAATAAAGCTCTTGGTATTCATTGGCACTATGTGGACAAAAGTATTGGGCTCCATTTACTCCATTTACTCCCATTTCCACAGGTGTATAAAATCAAGCACCTAATCATGCAGTCTGACAGGTAACGTACAGACTAAATGTTACCTGCCAGACTGCATTTCACCACAGTTTGGTGGAGGAAAAATAATGTCATGGGGTTGTTTTTCTAGGGTTGCCCTGGGCACCTTAGTTCCAGTGAAGGGAAATCATAATGCTTCAGCTTACAAATACATTTTGGACAATTCTTTGCTTCTAACTTTGTGATAACAGTTTGGGTAAGGCTCTTTTCTGTTACAGCATGGGTGTCCCCCAGTAGAAAAAGCAAGGTCCATAAAAGTATGGTTGGATGAGTTTAGTGTGAAAGAACTTGACTGGCCTGCACAGAACCCTGACATAAACCCCACTGAACACCTTTGGGATGAACTAGAGTAGAGGTTGTTAGCCAGTATCAGTGTCTGACCTCACAAATTCTCTTCTAGATGATTGGGCTAGAATTCCCACAGATACACTCCAAAATCTTGTAGAAAGCCTTCGCAGAAGAGTTGAAGCTGTTATAGCTGCGAGGGGGGATGGAGGACTCCATAATGATGCCTATGGATTTAGATAGGATTGTCATTAAAGCTCCTGTAGGTGTAATGTGTAGGTGGCCCAATACTTTTGTCCATATAGCGTACATGTAAATCTCTTACATTGTCAAAGCCTAAGAAGTTGTTTAAGTATTATACTTTTGTATAGTTTTTTATTTTTGTTCAGCTTTATCTGTGTACTGTCCTGTTCATCAGTTCTCTGTGACAAAAATTTTTTGAACTGTTGAGAATCAAAGTCAGATTCTTTGTTTGTGTTAACAGACCTTAATTAATCAGTGAGGTGACTGAGACAAAATTAATATGTACCAATCTTAATAGCTCAAATAAAATGTTAAAATGTCAGCTACTTCTAAATAGATATTTTCAATTACTTAAAATGTTTCTCTTTTTCAATTTGAAAATTTGAATTTTTTATGTCATTCGCTAAATAAGAAATCTCCATTATTTAGTTTGCTTAGAACAAGCATGTGTCAGGGGTCCACATGGCTTTGGATGATTTAATGTTTAAAGTTTTTACAGGCTCTAACCCCCTTCTGTTCCTCCCATCAGAGCCCACCCGAATCCTGAAACAGCCTGAGTACAAAGTGGTCCAGAGAGGCAGATCTGTGGTGTTTGAGTGCAAAGTTAAACATGACCCCTCTCTCATTCCTACAATGACCTGGCTCAAAGATGACGGAGAGCTGCCTGATGATGAGAGGTCAGAGATTTTTGTGTTTGGAGATCTCTTTCTTTCTTGATGCCTACTGCAAAAGATCTGGTCTTTATACGCTATGTGCACAATTATTAGGCAAGTTGCATTTTTGAGGATTAGTTTTATTATCAACAACAGCGCTCTTGGCCAATCCAAAATGTCAATAAACCCCAAACCTGAATATTTAAGGAAGTGAAAGTTAGGTTTTGGCTTTTATACGAGAATATCTGTGTGTGCACAGTTATTAGGCAACTATTAGTGTGCAGATATTCCCATCTCATTTGTTTATTTTCACCTGTTAAAGTGAGAATAAGAAACAACTCAAATTTTAAAAATAAATATTTCTGACATTTCAGAAAATAAATCCTTGACCAATATAGCCACCCTTCTTTTCAACAACACTCAAAAGTCTTCCATCCATGGAGTCTGTCAATTTCTTGATCTCTTGATTATCAGCTTTTTGTGCAGCAGCAACTACAGCCTCCCAGACACTGGTCAGAGAGGTGTACTGTTTTCCTTCACCGTACATCTCATGTTTAGGAAGGGCCCACACGTTCTCAATATGGTTTAGGTCAAGTGAGGAAGGGGCCCATTCTTTCGTCTTTAAGGCCTTTACTGACTAGCCATGCAGTGGAGGACTTTGTTGCATGTGATGGAGCATTGTCCTGCATAAAAATCATGGTCTTGTTGAAAGATGCAGAGTTTTTCCTGTACCACTGCATGAAGAGAGTGTCTTCTAGAAACTGACAGTAGGTTTATGAGTTGAGTTTGAGTTGAAAAGGTTCAACAAGCTCATCTTTAATAATTCCAGCCCATACCAGTACCCCATATCCACCCTGCTGGTGTCTGAGTGGAGCTCAGTGCCCATTGCTGATCCAGCCACGGGCCCATGCATCTGGTCCATCGAGAGTCTCTCTCATCTCATAAGTCCATAAACCCTTTGAAAAATCTGTTTTCAGATATTTCTTGGCCCAGTCTTGGCGTTTCAGCTTATAGAATAGAATAGAATAGAATAGAACTTTATTGATCTCACAGTCGAGAAATTCACTAGTTACAACCGCCTAAAGTAACACACAGTGAGGTGCAAGAAGTTCACACTTTAGTATAAATAAAAGTAAAAAACAAGGGCAAAATATAAGCATCTTATGTACAGGGAATAAGCATCTTATATACAGGGATAAGCCTCTTATATACAGGGAAGTTATGGGTAGTGTAGATAGACATGTAATACCACTGTTATAGAGCAGAGTTAAACAGTCTGACAGCAGTGGGGATGAAGGACCTGCGGTAGCGCTCCTTTTTGCACTGGGGGAGCCTCAGTCGGCTGCTGATGGAGCTTCTCAGCTCCTCTACAGTCTGGTGCAGTGGGTGAGAGCTGTTGTCCATAATGGATGTTAGTTTGGACAAGATCCTCCTCTCACCCACCACCTCCACAGAGT
>VUQH01006010.1:9691-24001 GCA_015106775.1 Etroplus canarensis | reverse complement strand
TTAAAACCAGTCATACCAGAGAGCGGGCTGCTGAGTGAATGAAAGGACAGTGCATTCACGGGTCACTGCAGAGATTTTTTTTTTTTTTTGGCTGCATATTTGGGGACATTTTACGCACACCCTCACCCCCAGATGCGCAGATAATTGAATACATAAAATCACTGCTTATATATCAATATTAATTACAGTGTTATCATTATCTAATTTCTAGGACCAGACAAATGGGCAGATAATTTCCCTATTGCCGATGGACCCCGGCAGTCTCCCATTGACATCTTACCCGATGAAGCATCACACGACGCGGGGCTGAAGCCGCTCAACCTGAAGTACGACCCCTCCACCAGCCTCGATATTCTCAACAACGGGCATTCCTTCCAAGTGACCTTCGCAGATGACACTGACAGCTCAAGTTAGTGTGGTATTATTGCTCCCTGCACGATTACACTTATAACGCTCAGGAATGTGATGTAGATTCTTGGATTTAAATCTGGAGAAAAAAAAACACATCATTCTCCAAATTCATATTAGCCATATTTGCAGATGTGATAGAGAAACTGTGAGATTATTGGTTTGCAAGCAAAGAAAATCAAGGTCCTGGTGTTGATTAACAGATGCAGTATCCTACATAACTGCGACATTAAGGTTTAACGCATGGCTGCTGCTTGTTAACTCTGCTGCCCAAGCTTTATTTAATGTTGTGCTTATATTAATATAGATGCGTGAGTCATGCGCCCCAGTTTCCTTGACACCTATGGGGCTTTGGCAGGAGAGATGGCACAGATTTTTTTTTTTTTCTTTTTTTGCCAAACAGTAATTTTTGTGTGTGCATTAAGTAAATTTGCTTTAGGAGGGTGTACAGTCTAGGCTGCAGGAGTCCCATTCTAAAGGTGAGCACAGAGGTTCCATATAGTAATTGAATTGGTAATACAACCCCTGGTAAAAAAAATTTCCCACGCCAACTCTTTCATGTTGACAGTGGGGTCAAAAGCACAAATAATGAAGGTTACTCACACACAGGCTTGGTTAACTATTAATGTTCCCAAGTGTGCACAGGAACCAGTATGTGTCCTCCTTTTACTTAGGATTATTTTTGGATTTTAGGCATATGATTGTTTTTCTTTTAGCAAAACTGATAAAGGATAATGAAGAATGTAGTTGCATAAGCAACACAGCTACAAGGATTACTTCTCTAGCACACAAAGAAATGAGACGCCCCCTTCGCTATGAATTTGGTTGATAGATATGCTGGCTTCTTGTTGTTTCTTGGAAATTTATTGCACCTATTTTCCACCCTGCATTTCTAAATGAAGAAAAAAGCTGTCTGCGTGACATGATCAAGTCATGCTTGATGTGAGCACGATGGAAAATGTCACTGCTTTTTCATTTTTTATGTCACCTCAAAATCCTCTTTATCCTTTGAGGCTGACTGCTGACAAACAAATATCCTGTGTTGAGAGGCCAGTCAGCCTTTGTGATGTTGCACCAGAAATAGGACAATATACAGGATTATCTGCAACTGTTTGAACTGCTTGGTATACTTTAAATAGGTACATTACACAACTCTGGAAAGAGGTTTGATGTTTACAATACCTGGACATTGCACTGCACTGAATGCAACCCTCAGTTTGAGCAGGCCTTACACAACAGGAACTGAGTCTGCTTCCATGTAAGTGTGCCACAGTCACAGTGTGTATGTGTGTGTGTCACAGCCAGTTCTTTTTACTCAGAAGTGTATTTCTCTTGCAGTATTTTCCTGCAATTCAGATACATCGTTTTATATCAGTGCTGCACAGTCAACCCTCACCATGGCTAAAGGCATTTCTACCCACGTCGTGTGTGGGCTAAACTGATGGGATTTTTTTTTTTCTGCAGCTTTGACAGATGGACCGATCTCAGGGACATACAGGCTCAAGCAGTTTCATTTCCACTGGGGTGCTTCTGATGACAAAGGCTCTGAACATACTGTAGCTGGGACCAAGTATCCTGCTGAGGTATGGATGCTCTGGATCACTATGACTGGAAGTAGATACAGCTGACATTTATGACTGATTAAGGTTGATGTACAGTAACAAGGAGAAAAAAACAAATTAGAGGTTTATTTTTTATTATTTCTCAGTGAAAAAAACATCCAGAAAAACCTCAGTGACTAGAGTGTACCATAACAGTTGGAGGAAAGGCCTCCAGAGAGGAGGATGCAAGAAACTAGAGAACAAGCTTCTTTTCCCATTATATTTGCCATTGTGTGTGTGTGTGTGTGTGTGTGTGTGTGTGTTTGCCAAAAATAGCTGCATTTTCCTATCTTCTGTTTGCTAACACAACCATTATTTAACTTCAGAGAAGCATTTGGTTGCATGTGGTTGTTCTCCCTAAGCACGGTTGTAATAGCAGGTTTTAAAATATTCTTTCCAGCAGAGGTTCTCAGACTTACTGGAAAAAAACACCCCCAAATCCATGATTTAGCTGGTTTAGGCTTAACATCACTTGACAATCAGTCTGAGCCAAATATTTCTCCATAATTGTCAGCTAGCTAGCTGGCTGAAAAAACAATCTACACAAGCAACAGGAACAATTTTTTTGACCCTAAGAGAAATTAAAAACTTTATTCCAAGTAATGCATTGTGTCTCAATCAACAGATTAACAGCCTCCTCCTGTGCAGATACCCTGCAACACAATATTGTGATCTATAGCAATCCTCTTAATCCCATTTTGGAACAATTTCCTCACAGAATATATTCTAATCCCTATCATCATCAAAGAACATCCTTTAAGCAAAGCATTGTATTCATCCAGTGAAGCATTGAAAACAATTCTATTGTCTCCTTTATGTTATCCAAAAATAGAAATAATTGTACTAAAGTTCCACCTGCAGATCAGACATTTTGTGATAAAATAGCTTTTACAAAAAAAAATGTATCTTTATTTTATTTCTAGCTTCACTTGGTGCACTGGAACACCAAATATGCAAGTTTTGGCGAGGCAGCTGACAAGAGTGATGGGCTTGCTGTTGTTGGAGTCTTCCTCAAGGTTAGCAGAAATGGCTGAAGCGTGTATACATTCAGTGTTACATCAAACCATGGCCTAACCTTTGTCATAATGTTTTTCAGATTGGTGATGAAAATGCCAACCTCCAGAAGCTTCTTGACTCATTTGATGACATCAAAGCCAAAGTATGTCACTCCAAAAATGCTTTCTGACATTTGCGTCTGATATTTACATGTTTACTTACAATGTTCTTTTTTCCTTGTGTTGTTTTAAGGGCAAGCAGACCTCTTTTGCAAATTTCGACCCCTCTGCTTTGCTCCCTGGTTGTCTAGACTACTGGACATATGATGGCTCTCTGACCACGCCCCCTCTGTATGAGAGCGTTACCTGGATTGTCTGCAAAGAGCCAATCAGCGTCAGCTCTGAGCAGGTATGTTTGCTGCAAACAGAGCCCATTCCGCTGCAGCAGCAGGATTGGCTTTGTGCCCACGGTCTAGAATAGCTCTGCCTGCAAATCCTCTCTTGTACTACGATCTAAATCAAGGGCTTAATTGTTCAGATTAACTGCGGGTCTGCAACGGGAAGAAATCTCTGTAGTAGAAGGAAACAACGCAGCAGTCTTTTTCACTTTCAGAATGCTAAACGATGGCACTGTGTGAACTGAATGATACAGTGAGAATTCACACAGTTGCTGGTTGCTTTACCCACAGCATTTTTAGTCACTGTGTAGACAGTCAACAGGAAATGTGCATCCCACACATGCATCACATTCTTTAGGTGAGGAGATATACCTCTGCTAATTTTGTAATTTCAGTCAGTGATTAAACATATCACACCCACATTTGTGTTTATTCCTAAAATTCCACCTGTTGCCATCAGTGAAATGGATAGTTGCCTCCTAACCACCCATTAATCGAAACTAGCAAAAAAAAAAACTAAACTAACTAAAAAACAAAATCTAAACTAACAGTCTCCAGGCAGGTTTGTTCCTGTGGCTGGAGTCTGCAGTCCATGTCAAAATAAAGTCTTCATGGTCAAATGTTTATTTCATGGCAGCGAATCTGTATCTCGGGGTTAAGAGATACACTGCCATATATGGCTGGTTCTGCAAATAATGACTAATTGTGAGAGAGTGCACACTCAAAATGGATTACGCTGACCTAGTAGTGAACAGAAATCCATAGTGTTTGCTACACTCATGTGGATGAAGCAGTGTAATTAGCATGAACAAAGTAATTAGCTACGGTTAATCTGTTACTATCTTGTAGTCAGTGACTTGTTTTTCTTACCCTAAAGGTTGATATTTACAGTAAATACTCTTGCCAGGAGCTGAGAATATTGATGCCACTATCATATCATTTAAAATAACTTCCTTTTACACATAGGTACAAAGCTGTACTTACGCCTACAGTCGTGGCCAAAAGTTTTGGCATTGACACAAATTTGGTTTCATATACTTTTTAATTTAGTTTTGTTATTTTATTTTTTCCATGTTTCTATGTATATATAGTGAAAAACAAGCATTTCATAAGTTTCAAAAACTTTTATTGTCAAATAACTCAAAATTAGAGTTGTGCCACTGCCAAACTTGAGCTTTTACCTAAAACAATTTCTAGTTCTTTCCCGGTTTATTCAAAAATAATGTGCTTGATTGGGGAATTTTCTTTCATTTGGATACAATTAAACTACATGCGACTTCAGGTTTATCCTCTTTATTGCTAAGCCAAGCTGGGAACTGCTGACTGTAGCACCTTATAGACACGATAGAATCAGAATCAGAATCCAAGGGGGTTAAATGCTTAATTGTTTAGTGCTATAACACTGTCAGTAAGACAACAAATATGTATATACAAAATCTTAACTCTTAGTATAATTGCTAAGCTCAGTTTTCCAGCAGAAGGCTCTGAATTAAAATTAGTGCCCGAAAGGGGAGACTAGATGTGAGTGACAGTCACAGCAGGAATGACTACGTACTAACCACTACCGTCTTCTTCGTTTTCGCAGATGGACAAATTCCGCAGCCTCCTCTTCTCTGCTGAGGGCGAGGCCGAGTGCTGCATGGTGGACAACTACCGTCCTCCCCAGCCACTCAAGGGTCGCTCTGTTCGTGCTTCCTTCAAGTAGTAACCCCCTCCCCCTCGTGTGGCCCTTTCCTGCCCTCTTGCCCTTTCCCTCCCTTCCCCCTCCCTTTAGGCTGACTCCCAGAATTACCTCTCTTCCAGTAAACCACAAAGCACACATATCTCTTTCCATCCAGTTTCAAAAGAAATTTAATGTCTGTGGCCCGTTGCTTTCACTTCTCAGCAGTCTGACTGTGAAATAGAGTGCTAGCAGGATTTGCATCTCTTTGTATTTGTGTAACAAACCGGCAAAGACACCCTGACGTAAATTATGTTTAAAGGCAAACACGTCACAGTGGTTTCGGCACATTTACAAGGATTCTGAATTTGGTGACATGGCACGAGTACGTGTAGGTCTTTTATATGTCCAACGAAAAGCCACAAGGAAGAAAGATGGTGAATTATTACCAAAATGGTGCTCTCTCACTTGTAGGAAGCAGAAAGGACAAGCCAGTTTCAGCAGGCAGGGGGAGGATCTGTGAGGGGGTGCACATAAAAGACTCACCAGCCTGACACGTAGGACAGTGCTGCTGCCAGTCTGTCTGTAATCTCTGACAGGCTGGCAGCCTCTGCATCACAGCAGCTTACTGAAATGATGCAGCCGCCTCCATCACAACCGATTGACTCAGAAAAATCCCCCTCTGGCACAAATACACACACAACATTGCATGCGCAGTCTCATGCAGACATGACGCCTATAGCCTTGACCTGCTTATTGATTTGAATAGTCGAACAGCACACAGGAACCAAGGGCAAGTGGAGAGACTGCTGCTAGCACTGGCTATAATAAACACCACGACAGTGACTTATTTCTCTGTTTTTACATCCTGCTCTGCAAGTCTTTTGTACGTTTGTCATCCCAAAAGCTTATGCAAAATGAGTCTTAACTGATTCCTAGATTTTGTTTTGTAACCAAAAGGTCTTTTTCCTCTTGATATCCTGATAATATAGCAATAGAAAACAATAGTTCTCCTTTTATAAAATGAAATGCAATGTGAAAAAAAAATCCCCTTGTGTGTATTTGAAGCGTCATTGTGTAGAGTGCTAATGCTTAAAACGCACAGTTGTCCTGTGGGTGATGCCACAGTGGCTAATGCACAAAGCCAAGGAAGAAATTACTCTGCCAGGGGAGCCCAGGAAGAAAATAAATAGTGTCATCCTGGGGCCAGGTCCTGTATGGGAGAAAAAGTACCAAAAGACAATAACTTAGCCCAATATGCATTTCTGAAACATTAAAGATGTTTGACTAAATAAAAATATGTACTTCCAGAAAGATTGTAATTAATTTAAGAAAAATAAGCCTTATGCCAATAACTATTAGGGCAATCCCAAGAGTACGTGCTATTGTCATTCTATTTTGAAAGTAGACATTTTGCTAGTGAAATAAATATATTTTACAACTTACATGCGCCTCATGTTTTTGTGTGGGTTTCTTTATGTTTTGTTTCTTGTTCATTCACACATGCCTACATTTCAGCTGCATGCATACATAAGATGGCAACATGACCGCTAATATAAGTACAGAAATGAACCTCTAGTGAATTTTGTGGTTTTCACACTTGGAGAGTAATTTAATATCTTTATTAGCGAAAAAGTAGACAGAATCAGACTTCCTGTGTAGGTGGTATAAAGTGCTGTAGGGGAAAGTTTGCAACATGCAGTGTTAGGTGAAGTATTTTCTTAACATCTTAAGCTTGATGCTAATATCAAGCGAGAGCTGAAAAAAAATCAGAGGTCAAAATGAACAACCATGCCCTCCTTTAAAAGAAGATGAGAAATTTAAAAGGCAGTAACTGTCTTTATTAACAACCCAAAATAAAAATTGAAAAACTCCAGGAAGAAAACCAACTATAACAAACTGTATACAGCAAGAAAATAGTGGGCTGATATAACTGAATCTGTTCTACAAATTCTGAACTGCATGCCTACCAAATATGCTATACAAATAAAAGTATGAGTACAGTCCTCTTAATGATTCAGGTCTTTCATTCAGTCCCATTGCCAGTGGTGTATAAAGCATCATGCAGTCTCTCTTTACAAACATTTGTGAAACAATGGGTAACTCTAAAGATCTCACTGAAATCGAGCATGATGTTGTAATAGGATGCCACCATTGCAATTAGTTCTTGAAATTCCTTCCCTCTGTAATATTCCACGATAAAAGGGATATTATTGGAAAACATAATAATACCACAATAACACCACCTGCAAGTTCACCAAGTGCTGGTGAGCATATTGCGTAAATGTTGCCAACACTCAATAACTGCAGAGTTCCAAACCTTCTCTTGTGTTAACATCAGCACAAAAACTGTGCGCCAGGAGATTGATTGCATGAGTTTCCATCACCAAGCAGCTGCATGCAAGCCTTACATCGCCAAACACTGGATGGAGCGGTGTAAAACATGCCACCACTGGCCTCTGGAACAGTGGAAATTTGTTCTATGGAGTGACGAATCATGCTTCCTTCTCTGACAGTCAGAACACTACCTGTATGAGTACATTGTGCCAACTGTAAAATTTGGTGAAGGAGGGATATGTTATGGGGTTGTTATTCTTTGGTTGGTCTGGGCCTCTTAGTTCCAGTGAAGGGAAATCTTAATGCTTCAGCTTACCAAGACCTATTAGAAAATTCTCTTTTTCAACTCTGTGGGAACAGTTTGAGGAAGGCCCTTTTCTGTTCCAGCATGACTGTGACCTAGGGCACAAGCAAAGTCCATAAAGGCATTGTTTGATCATTTTTGTTTGATAGAACTTGACTGACCCACACAGAGCCCTGACCTCAGCCCCGTCAAACACCTTTGAGATTAACTAGAATAGAGACTGCAAGGCCCTCTCATCCAGTATCACAAATGGGCAAAAATTCCCACTGACACACTCCAAAACCTTGTAGCAGGCTTTCATAGAAGAGTGGATAATAGTTCTCATATAGCAGTGGGCAATAATAGGCATTAATACTCCATATTAATAAAATGAGATTTCATTAAAGCTCCTGAAGGAGTAACATGCTGGTGGGCCAATATTTTTGTCCATATAGCATATGAAGTGCCACGTTTTGCTGCTTTTGTTCTGCTTTCACAACCGATATTGCCTGGTTTTTAAAATTAAAGACTCAGTACTTTATTAGTTTTCAAACAACCACACCCTAATGCATAATGACAAATAAAGAGACATAACCCCTTTTCAATACACCAACACATACCTCCTTTAAATATAAATCTTTATGTAAAAAAATTAAGAAAATGTGAAGCTGTAGGGTTTTAGAGATTACAACTGCTTTTCAGAATGGCAGACCCATAGCTTGAGGTGTGTGGAGATGAACTAAAGCGCAAGAGCAGACAAAATTTTCCAGAGCCCAGGTGGGGGTTTTTTTTAAATTGAAGACTATGCAAATGCAGTGGATTTAAACAAAACATGGCTTACCACGTCCCCAGTCCACAAAAAACAAAGATAAAAAAAACAACAGCCCAAAATACCCCTGCTTATAGTTGGCTTCCCATCTCAAAATATACTTGTATTAAGCCCTAGAATAAATACCATAAGCATCTAAACCCCCACCCCCCACCCAAAAAAACCTACTACAGAAATCTAAATAGTAACAAAAGCATTTTTAACAAAAGCCAGAATGAAATCACCCCTCCCTGCTTCTCGTCCTCAATGGTACATTCCAAGGAAATCAGGTGGAGCATCCTCATGTGCATGCTTCATGAAAATACCACCACCCACAGGAAGTGGACCTCAGAGGAGAGGAGGGTTAATAAATGTCAAAGCAAACCAACTACTTAAAAAATACCTCACACCATAAATACCTTAAAATATTATCTTAGATCAAGTATATCTATAATCAGCATTCAGTGAAATCATTTAACACTGTCATCAGGAAATATAAAATGTATATAAAATAATTCACCTAAACCAGCCACAGGGGCCCACAAGCCAGTGTACTCTTAGTGCCGGGCCCAAGCCCGGGTAAATGGTGAGGGTTGCGTCAGGAAGGGCATCCGGTGTAAAAACTTTGCCAAATCAAATATGCGGATTCATAAATGACCTGCTGTGGCGACCCCTATTGGGAGCAGCCAAAAGAAGAAGAAGATATAAAATAATTCACTTATCTAGTGAAGGGTGCATTTTACAGCTCCTTCACAGAAGTGCTGTGAAACACAGTATAATACATGGGTAAAGAAGTAAATCATGCAAGTACTCCTTTTCAAAAACTCGCTTTCAAGCCAAGAGTTTGATTTATTAGAAATTAAAAGATCAATAACACAGTCAAGCTTGTCCGTGAGCTTTGTATAACATATACACTAGAAACATGGAGAAACCTGACCTCTGACCTCTAGTAAATGACAGTGAATACAGCTTTACTTTATGCTATTCGGTCAAGATTATAAAGAAGAGAAGCCAAGGTGAGTGAATTTTCTTTATTGAGTCCATGTCTCTTTCACCATGGGGTTATTTAGCATCACTTTGCTGGTATTTATACAGTCTTATGTTCTTGTAGTAAAGACACCCTCTTGAGAAATTTTTTTGAAAGCCAGATCCTTTAATGACATATTCACAAGGTTTTTCCCATTTTGTGAATGTGAAATGGACACAGAGCTGCCTGGAACAATTCTTCTCTCAGGTCTATCTGCCACCTTAGTGTGGCATAAACAATGGAAGCAAAAGGAAACTGGCCTCAGAAAACTCCACTGCCACCACCTCTTTAGTTCTCTAATTAACATGTCGGTCAAAGGGTGGGCATTGGGTGACGTGATCTATGAGTGGGTCAGTGTACCACACCTAAGTATACTGTTTCAATCAGCACTGACATTTCACCCTCTGTGGAAATGTGAGCAATGCTTAATTTCTCACCTCTCTCACAAACCCTCGGCAGGAAGGTGAGACAGACCTCTGCAAGCTGAGCTCTTCTGCCAAGTTTCTCATCTCTTTTCCAGGCTCTGCGAAAAAGTGTGTTTGTTCATCAGTTACAGGAAAAGTTTGTTTGACCACACATACTGTAGCTCAGAATAGGGCTGGACTTGTCACTGAAATATCTACTGTCCACAGTGTGTCCTCAGTGACCCCCAGTGTAACATGTCTGCCAAAATATCAGTGGAAATAAGATTGACCACTGAACTGTCTGTCTCACTAACGCAGTCAGAATCAATACTAGATTATATAATAACAAAAAACTGAATGGAAAAGCCTGCTTAAGACCATGTGACCAGCGGTGCTAATGTGAATAGTTTTATAACCAGACTAAGAGCAGATATTTTAATGCAGCAAGAGACATGATGAATGGATTCCCTGATTTACCAGGGAAACCAGTTACAAACCTGTCCAAGTGCACAGCCATCTGTGTTGTTATGATATGGTTTTACAGCACCTCTGTCTATTAGATGTACTATAATTCATCTTTAAAAAATGTTTGTATTTTGACTGTTTTTCTTGGGAATAACTGTTCACTAAGCCCTGTTCCTGTCATCACTTCGTCTGCCAAGTCCAAGTTTTCAGCAGTAAAGGTGATTTACCTTTTCAAATTCCAAGTCATGATTAAAGCAGCAGCTCCTTTCATAATACAGTTAGACAAAGCAAGCTTATCATTTCAGTAACCATTAATTTTGCTACCTGAAATCACATCTGTCATTGCAATAACCAAGCCAGCTAATGAAGCCAACAGCAATAACCTATCTCAAGGTGACCTAAAAAGACATATGACATTTCAACTCAGGAAGTCATGTGCTAAGATGTTTGGTGACTTCCCGTGTTCTTTTTTCCTACAGTTATGTGAAAAAGAAAGCTTCGTAAGACTCCATTCAGTCATGTGAAATACTAAGATTCACAAGATTCAGTTGTAGAACTACCATTAACAACAATAACCTAAAGTACCACTTTCTGCATGACTTTATCAGTCTCTCACATCATTGTGGAGGAATTTTGGCCCACTCTTCTTTCCAATGTTGCTTCAGTTCTTTGAAGTTTGTGGGTATTCATTTATGTAGAGCTTTTTTAAGGTTCCACCACAGCATTTCAAACAGGTAGAGGTCTGGCTCGTCATTCTTTTCTTTTTCAGCCATTCTGTTGCAGATTTGCTGCTGTACTTGGGATCATTGCCCAGTTGCATGACCCAATTTCAGCCAAGCTTCAGCTGTTGGACAGATGGTCTCACATTTAACTCGAGAATACACAGAGAAGTTTGTGGTCAACTCGATGGCTGCAAGGTGCAGAAGTCCTGTGGCTGCCCAAATCACCTACCCTCCACCACCATGCTTGACATTTAATATGAGATGTTTTTACTGTTGTGCTGTGTTTGTTTTTTGCCTAAAGTGATGCTGAGCGTCATGGCGAAACATCTCCAATTTGGACCCAAAGGACATTGTTACTGAAGTTTGTTCAGATGCAGCTTTGCAAACCTAGGACATGATGCCATGTTATTTTTTAGAGAGAAAAGGCTTTATCCTATCAACCCTTCCAAACAAGTTGTACTTGTTAAGTCCTTTTTCTAAATGTGCTGTCATGAACTTTAACATTTAACATGCTAACTGAGGCTTGTAGAATCTGAGACGTATCCCTTGGGTTTTTTGCAGTTTTGCCAAGCATTACAAAAGACTGACCTTGTAGTGAATTTGCTGGGATGTCCACCCCTGGAAAGACTGTGACATTGCATTAACAGTTGGCAGTTGGCATAATGAGTAAACGCTTTCTCTACAGGAAGCAAGGGCTGTTTAACTTGTGTACCTGGTTGCATTTTAAACACTATGTTTCCACAGACAAGAGTGTGTGGAAAAATATAATATTGTTTCAACTAATACTGGCAGGAAGTGTAGGAGCTGGAGTGTAAATTTAATATAAGGTTACACAGAGACACTAGCATTAGACATAACTCTGAGGACCACTCGCCATCTACCAGAACACTGTTTGTCACGGTGTCAACCACCACCACTGTAAACCTAAAAACAAAATATATAGCTAGTGAAATAAAGGTTATTTTGAGCACTATGCTTCCAGAGTACTCAGATATGCCGACAACTGTTGCCTACTTTAGAGCAATGGGGAAAAAACACCATGCATAGCTTGTAGACTGGCTCATGTGTTTATTGGGTTTCGAATGCCACCAAAAAAGCAACTGTGAGGTGCCAAGCTAAAATCGATGGGTTTATTAGTGAATGGTCAATTCTTTTGAATTGCATCCCACAAAATGACTAAATATTAATAATTAAATAAAATGGAAAAAAATGAAACTACAGTGTTTCCATCCTTCTTGGAGGATAAAAATACATTACATTGATCACCTTCATACCCTTTCAGCACAGCTTCCCATTTCCTTGTTATCTCACTAGCACTGCCCTTTGTGTTGCTTCTTTTCATCTCACTTGGTGTTGTGACAGCTGCGGGAGAGGAAAAGTCCCACTGCGTGCCATCATGTGGTACAGATGTGGTCACGCTTATTTGTATATATTTGTATATGTTTGTATATGAGTGGTTGTGAAGGATAACATACTATGGTTTTAATGCAATGAGGACAAACAAATCAAGGCCAATTCTTTATGGTCAGTGCATACTATAGATCTGGCACATGCCTTGGTCAGCACGTCACACTTTATCCCCCCAGGCTTCTAACAAGTGGTGCAGCTTGCTGCATAATCAAGTGTAGTGGGTGGGTGACTTACATTAAGGAGACAGGAACTATGCAGTCATCCATAATCTGTGAGAAGAGAGAAAAAGAGCTTCTAAGGTAAAAGACCTTTAAATGCACACTAATGAGGTCTAGGCAATAGATCTGATGTAGAACTTCTGTATGATTAACAAACAGGGTGAATATGACCTCTAGTCAAGGACAGTGATAGCAGAAGTATTTAATTTCATTCAGTCATGATCGTGAACAACACCCCCAAGGTGGGGGAATTGTATTGTGTTTACTGAGTCTGGGGCCCCCTCCTACAAGGTTGGTATAATTTGTAGCAAAGGCAACAACAGGACAACATTCAGGATTTACTTTAAAAGGTTCTTGCCATCCTGTGATTTTACCATTGTATTAAGGTATCTGAGGTTTTATCTCTTGAGGTTATACTATAAATAGACGAAGAGCTGCTAGGAAACAGGATGTCTGATGCTGAAAGAGCCAAAATCCCGGATGACATGAGTGTTCCTGTGCAGTGTGGATTGTAGGGATTGTTAATCTGTATCAAGTCCTTAGAATCCAATGATTAAATATACTATATGGACAAAGTATAGGGTATAACCTCCTAATCATTGAATCCAGATGTTTGATTCAGTCTCGTTGCCACAGGTGTATAAAATCAAGGGTCTGGCCATGCAGTCTGCCTTTGCAAACATTTGTGAAAGAATGAGTCATTCTAAAGAGCTCATTTTTTTTCCTCTTAGATATTCCACAATCAACTGTAAGTGGAATTATTACAAAGTGGAACACAGCAACTCAACCACATGCTGGCAGACCACCATGTAGTTGAGTTGCAGAGCAGAGTTGCCAAGTGCTTAGGTGCATAGTGTGTAAAAGCCACCAGCACTTTGCTGACTCAATTACAGCTGAGCAGCTGCATGCAAGCCTTATGCTGCCAAGCAGAATGCCAAGCATCAGATGGAGTGGTGTAAAGTACGCCACACCACTGGACACTGGAGCAGTGGAGATGTGTTCTGTGGAATGACGAATCATGTGCTGCTCTGTTTGACAGCCTGATGGATGCGTCTGGGTTTGGTAAATGCCAGGAGAACATTTCTTGCCTGACCACATTCTGCCACCTGTAAAGTTCTCTGGAGGAGATATTGCTTAGACCCCTTAGTTAAAGATGATGGAAATCTTAATGTTTCCCTTTTTATTAATGTGAAGCATGGGGATGATGCTTTCTCTGTTTTCAAATTTGTGGGAACAGTTTCTGCTCCTGCATGCCTGTGCTAGAATGGGACGTCATTAAAATTCCATGTAGTGTAAGTTGGTTCCCCAGAGAAAAGCATACCGAAGAGTTTTTTGTTTTTGTTGATGACTCTTTAATATATACATACATTTTATGAAGCTAAAACACCATGATAGAGATTTGGTTAGGTTACGTAATTTGGTTAGGTTTAGGAAAAGATTGCGGTAAATATTTAAATTCTTGCTCCCGGAGAGCACGGATGTGTAGTATCGGCCTCAGTATTAACATACACACACACACACACACACACACACACACACACACACACACACACACACACACACCCACACGATTA
>VUQH01006008.1:8399-18635 GCA_015106775.1 Etroplus canarensis | reverse complement strand
CGTAATGGGGGGGGGGGGGGGGGAAAGGGGTGGGGGTGGGGGGGGGGGGATGGGAGGAGAGAGAGATGAAAAGCGGAAGGGAGGGGGAAACCATTCATCTGAGACCCATGGATGTGGAATGGCATATTACCGGTCTAATGTGTAATTAGATAGATAGGGAATAAGGTCAGTGTGCTTTGAGAGGGGGGTAATTGCTGTTGGCACAGTGCCATCTAGTGGTGCAATAGTAAATGGGAAGTCTAATCCCCAGGTGGACAGTTGTGGAATAAATAGGGATCAAATTAGAAGTTAACAATGATTTATGACACATTCTTCACCGCCTGCAAGTGGAATTTCTTGCGTGATTGTTTGCTGTTTTGCAGTATTGCTGTCACATGTGCTGCCAGACAATGGGGCATTTGTTCATTATCATCATGTGGTTCTTGTGCTGATTATGGCCACCTGATTTGAATGATTTCCTAACTGAGACACAAATAGATGACATATACACATTAATTTTTAATCCTTGTGTTTACATATTTGCTATAGTTTGATCTTAGTTCCTAATAATCCAGGCCTCCATTTTTGGTTCCTGGTGACAGGTGTTTTGTACAGACCTCTTAGAGACAAGTAGATCACATGACAGGAAGCTGTTAAGCTGGTAGACCAGTAGGCAGTACAGAAATATTACCACCCTGCATGGGCAGGTTAATATTCTTTCCCTGTATTTACACCCCTCAATTTGTGCAATATCGAGCACGCAGCCTATAAACCTACAGGTGTGTGTTAATATAGTGACTATGGTTTGCTAATGTCATGGAGTGTACCATAGGTATTACTGTAATTGAAACAAGGACCTTACACTTGTAAGACAAATGTGTAAACCACTAAAATACAGGGACGCTATTATTCCAACCTTTTGGAATTGGGGTTGTACAAACAGCAATTATACATTGCCAAATAATGTATAATACAGCAAAGCCTTCCTGACAACCCCAACAACCTCAATTCCAATAACGTGGGATGCTGTGTAAAATATAAATAAAAACACAATGCAATGATTTGCAAATTTCCTAAACCAATAATACATGCACAAAAGAATGAAGAAAATATATCACATGTTCAAAGTGAGACATTTTATTATTTCATGAAAAACAATAGCTCATCTTGAATGTAACAGCAGCAACACACCTTAAAACAAAATTGGGGGCAAAGGCAACAAAAGGCTGGAAAAGTGGTACTAAAAATTGTTGACATTTGATCTGGCCGCATCTCACCTCCACCGGCGCAGAATTATGATGTCTGACTCACTTCAATGACAGAAGAGTCGGATGAGATGCGACATGACTGTTCAGAGTGAGGACGCTTTGAAAAATATCGGATATGTATCCGATTTAGGACCACACACAGAAATGTCATGAATCCGATTTGAAAAAAAATCAAATCTGGGCTGTTCAGACTGTTATAGACAAATCAGATATGGGTCACATATGGGCAAAAAATTGTACTGGTGCCACTTTTGCCTGCAGCGGAAATGTAGCCTTAGAGAGGCAGAGTCTCTCTGAGGTAAAGATGGGCAGAGGTTCAGCAATCTGCGAGAAACTGCATCTACAAATTGTGAAGCAATTTCAGAATAATGTTCTTCAACATGAAATTGCAAAGACTTTAAATATTCCATCTTCTCCAGTACATATCATCAAAAGATTCTGAGAATCTGGAGACGTCACAGCTGAAAACCAATACTGGATGTTGGTGATCTTTGGGCCCTCAGGCAGCACTGCATTGCAAACAGAATCAGAATATTTGATTAATCCCAAGGGGGAAACTGCATTTTCTCACAGATGCTTAATTAGATATATATAAATATAAATCTGAAAGGCAGAAAAATAAAGATTAAAATATATAAACATGTATGTATAAAATGCAATATGTAACATAAATAACTCCAAAGTTAAACACTATATAAAACTGTTCTGTGGTCAGATGAATCAAAATTTTACATTTTTTTTTGGAAATATGGACACCACATCCTACAGCTCTAAGAGGAGAGGGACCGTCCAGCTTGTTACCAGTGCTCAGTTTAAAAGCCTGAATCTCCAGTGGTTTGGGGGTGCATTACTGCCTATGATACTGGCAACTTGCACATCTGGAAAGGCAACGTCAATCCCCTCCCTTCCCTTCCAGGTGTTTTTTTTTCATGCGTATTTCAGCAAGACGATGCTAAAATGCTTACTGCAGCTATCACAACAGCGTGGCTTCAGAGTAGAAGAGTCTGAGTGCTGGACTGGCCAGCCAGCAGTCCAGACCTTTCACTAACTAAAAACATTTGCCACATTTTGAAACACGAAATACAACAAAGACCAGGGACTGTTGAGCAACTGGAATCATATATCAGACAAGAATGGGACAATATTCCTCTCCCAAAGGTCAGACAGCTGGTTTCCCCAGTTCCCAGACATTTGTTCCAAGACTTTTGTTAAAAGAAGAGTGGATGCTACACAGTGGTAAACATGGCCCTGTCCCAGCATTTTTTTAGATCTGTTGCTGCCATCAAATTCAAGTTGAGCACGTATTTTTCATGAAATCTTAAAATGTCTCACTTTAAATATTGGTTTGTGAAATTTGCAAATCATTACATTGTGTTTTTATTTGTATTTCACACAACGTCCCAACCTTTTTTTGGAATTGGGGTTGTACATTTACACTATCCAAATCCAGCTATAGTACACATAAAGTCTGTCTAACTTGGAGAAAAACAGCTTTTATGTTGACTTTTAATAAGTTTACACAAGTTCACACACTGTAGGCTTGCTTTATACAAAAGAGAGAGAGAATAGAAGCATTGTCATTCCTCATTAAATGGTCTAGCTACTCATGTGTTACACATTTTTCAACAAGGATAATTTACTTGCTTGTGTGTATTGTTACCACCGTGCTACACAAGCTCTTTGACACAATGATGGGCATTTTTCACTATGTTTTTAGAACTTTTCATTAAGTGTATGTATTATTGGAAAAATAATCGAATTTCAGTAGCAAAAAAACATAATTTCACCCCAGATCCCCCACCTCATGTGTCTCTTGTTTTAATTTCTTGTCTTTTTAAAAAAAAAAAGTTTGTCTGTTTAGCTTTAAGTTCTGTGACCAGCTTTGTACTGTTCATTTTGAAAGCTACTGTATTACCTATTTTTTTAAAAAAAGAATAAATTTCAGCCAAACACACCAGCACTAAAAGAAGGAAAAATATTGCCAAACTGAAGACTGGATGCTCTGCTGTCTGAACACTACCAAATCAAACTGCTCAGAATATTCACATATAACATAGAAAAGTGTGTGTGGGTGTGTGTGTGTGTGTGTGTTTGTGTGTGTCTGTCCACGCCAGCACCCTCTTCTATCGTTCTATTACATGGGCCAGTGACTGCAGCATCTCTCCAGTTTCACCCCTCTGCTCTCCCAGACGTCTCATATTGCCCGGAGGGATGGTGTTGATGTGGGAGGCGAAGGGGGAGAGCGGGTGGGTGACTACACACATTATCTGTCTGAGAGGAGCTCAAACTGCATGGCCGTAGCCTCTATCTCCTCTCTGCTGACTTCAACATCTAACATTTGGACCCAGTAATCTCACGTTGCTTTTGTTCACAGCATACTGCGAATTGTTCATTTTGATGCCCGATAAATGCAGTATTCACTGAGACGAAATGAGTGAAGATGCACCACTGAGCAATATCTGCATCATTTTCAAATGTAGTAAATATGCTATTTTTAAAGTTTTCTGGACTATGAGGAAAGTTTTTTGTTAATTTTACTTGTATTAGATATGCACTCACCAGTCACTTTATTATGAACACCTTGCTAGTCCTGGGTTGGACCATTTGTGCCTTTGGAACTGCCTTCATTCTTCAGGGCATAAATTTAACAGGGTGCTGGAAACATTCCTCAGAGATGTTGGTCTTTATTGACATGATAGCATCACACAGTCACTGCAGATTTGTCGGCTGCACATCCAAGATTCGAATCTCCTGTTCCACCACGTCCCATAGGTGCTCTGTTGGATTGAGTTCCTGTGACTGGAGGCTATTTGAGCACAGTGAACTCATTGTCATATTCAAAAAACCGGTTTGGACTTTGTGACATGGTGTGTTATCCTGCTAGAAGCAGCCATGTTTTCTGCAGTGATCGAGGAGGAAAATCTGCAAAATTCTGACAGGTTTGGGGTTTTTTTGTGCTTTTTTTGATTGCTACATTACTCTTCAAGCTCAGGCAACATTTTCCAGTTTTCTATTGTTCCATTTTGGTGAGCCTAGGTGTAGTGTAGCCTCAGTTTCCTGTTCTTAGCTGACAGGAGTGGCACCCTTGCATGGTCTTCTGCTGCTGTAACCCATCTGCTTTAAGGTTCCAAATGTTGTGCAGAAGGTCATCTTGACCATGTTGACATGCATAAGTACATTGATTTGCTGCTATGTGACTGGCTGATTAGATATTTGCATTTCACAAGCAAGGACCCTAACCCCCAAATGTGAATAAAACATTTATTGACAATGATGCAATGAGCCAAAGGCTCTGGAAGGGGAGTGTTTCCTGCTCGTGAAAATTACCTCCAATAACCAGATAAACGTGTACCTAATAAAGCGGCCAGTGAGTAAATATGAAACTGGAAATTATTTCATGACGCAGTTTTCTTTTTGTACATTATGGAAACACTGTGAGAACAGGTTTCTTCATATAGTCTTTTAGGAGACACAGATACCCACATATACTCTCATTTTCATATATGGGTCCTTTTCAATCTTTTAGAAAGATTACTTAGATAATCAAGCAGGGCTGGTCCTTGAGGCCTTGACACAAAAGACACCATACCAGAAACCAATGCACTTTCCACAAACCATGACCTTTTCATAGCACTGCTGAACACCTTCACAACAAATGAATGTCATTATTCTGCCCCCTAGTGACCAAAGGATTTTTTTTTTTTTAATTCTAACATACGCTTATAAAAATGGATTTTATAAAGGTTAATTGCTTTGCTGATTGTAAAATAACGATCATAAAGGATAATTGCCATTTAAAATGCAATAACTGTAAGGAAACTTCATACTCATCTAAACAGTCAGGTCTTAACGCAGAGCAAAGTTCATTTTGAATACAAGTTGTGACTTCAGTGGCATAAAAGGTATGAGTGATAACGTCTTCAAAGGGAGTCCTAAGACTGTTTTATCATGTGATGTTATTTTCTTTTAGAATGATAGGTTTCTCTTTCTGTTAATCAGACAAAGACTATTACAAGAAAGCAGAAGACTATTGATGCCCACTATCACTACTCATTATTTATCTGCCTAATAATATCAGGTTGATGCAACATCTCCACATTTTATGTCTGACATATTTATCTGAAGTATTGCTTTCCCAGTGTTTATGTCAATGGTGAGAATTTATTCTTGATATACCAGCCTCTTTATGAACCTATTACATTCACTTCCGCTATGTCTGATATCATTTTTAGGGTAGTAGTTCAGCCAGGATCAGACCACACTATCACCGCTGACTAAACGCCTCCACAGTAATGGCAAACACACAGGAAGTCAGCCTAGAGCAATGTGTGTGGAACTAGATTTCTTGGAGGCAGATTATTTTGGACAAACGTCAAAGAGAGATATGTTTACCTCACGTACTTAACTATTCATTCATCTAAAAGCAGAGTACAAATTCTGATGGCCAGATAAACAGGGCATAGACAATTGCCTGACACACCCTCACTACAGGGCAAACACCTTCAGTGAACCTCACCTTTTATCAAAGCAGACTATTTTCTCAGCATACTTTAATCTGTGAATACAAAACTATACTGGGTGTTCTTCGCTAGAAAAAAGGAGGCATGTGAATAATACCAGAAAACATGGGTTCTACATAATTATTTTCACAGTATATCCCTCAAACTTAATTTCATAAAATACCAGTTACCAAAAATACCAGTTTTCCGTGAATGTTCACAAATCTCAATTTTGTATAAACATGACACATTTTAATAAAGCTGCTTCTCAGCTGAGCATGAAGGCATTTTTGGCCACCCACACAAGTCTGAGAGCGGACATGACTAGCTTTGGCAGGAACTCATTGAGGGGAAGAGCTGATGTAACAGTATACAGAAAAACCTCAAGATAGTTTTACATCTGTGGGACTGTGGCAGAAAACACTGATTATAAGTATGGGACAGTTCATGACAAAGATTAGGAGAACCAGTTTTTTCAATTTTACCTCGTCCAGTCTCCTTTTTTATTTTATTTTTTAAATCCTTGCTGGAAAAAAGCAAGCAGTTTTTTTTAGTTTTTTTAAGTGACATCATATTTCATGGCAACAAGAACAACGTGCTGAGTCAACTATCACGTTGTTCTTTACGACCCGAGCCCGTGTGATTCTCTGCTTAACATAATTACAGTAAGGATGTACATGCCCTAAAATTAACTTTATGCAAGGCTGCAAGAAGCCACAACTAAGCGTATGGCATTGTTCAGTCTTGCCTTCTTGCAAAACATACTTAAATAACTTCAGTTTTAGCCACAGAAAAAATAATGCTTTTGTGATTATGCTGATGCAGTATGAGAGAGTTTATTAGTGTGATTCCACTAGGTTATGACACCTTCATACCCATTGGCTGTGTTTGTGTAAGCAATTCTTAAGGTGCTGCCAGTAATCACTGTCATAATAAGGAGGAATGATGTCACCCTCTTGTAAATCATTAACGAACAATGGAAGTAATGTTGCCTTTATTATCCCGAGTGTGTTTTCATTCTCTCCAAATCCTGGAAAAGCACACAGCTATATGCAGACAGTGCATTTCAGTATCTCCATGAAGAATAAAGGGACTAAAAAATGCTCGTTATTAGCATGTGCCTTAACTCTGACCCCAGGCAGACACGTCATGTCAATGCACAATGGACTCCTTGTTAGCGCAGTCAACTGTTTAAACACTGTAAAAACTGTATGTTAGCCTTTTGAAAGTTAATTCTTCCCCCATATGCTTTCGGATTCTTTCCATTTGTCTATCTATTTCAGTATCAGGGTGGCCCAGTGGTTCAAAACAGTCATACATATGTGGGTGGTGGCTGCTCTGCGTGTGTGTGTGACTGGCACAACGGGAAAATGTCAGCGGAAGCAAAACCTTCCCTGTTTTCACGCTTGGCTCTCCATCTGAAGTCCCTGAAAATCCACGACCTTATATGCCTCTAGCAAACAGCTTGCTGATATCCTGTGTGTTATGAAATGAGATTCAGGGTGGCAAACACTGTTTGCTCACCAGTTACAACCCACACTGCTGTACAGATCACAAATTCATATGCACGTAAACATCAAAGAGGTTTTTATTTACATTAAAGACCACAAGTCATTTGAGGTGTATTTTTAAGGGGTGAAAACACATTTAGAGCAAATCAGAAACATTAGGAATAAATCTTTCGTGACTTACATAGAAATGTGAGACCACTTCAGTCACTACAACAGTATGCACCAGCATTTACAGGGAGGACAAATAACCTTTTCATTGTGCTTGACATTTGGAACGTAACAACAATCATCTCAAGGGCTTTACAATTTAAGGTATAGAATACAACATTATAGACAGAAACTCAACAAACTCCTATAAGAAAACATAAGCAACACCCGTTTAACAGGAAGAAATTTCTGGCAGAGCCAGGCTCAGGGAGGGGCAGCCATGTGCTGCGACCAGTTGGAGTACGGGGAAAGACAACACAAAAAAGAAGAACGTAGAGAAGCTGCAAACAACACCTGAGACAAGTCTAAAAGTAAAATGGGTGTCTGTCAGTCCAAATTGAGAGCTGAAGGTTCTGTTTCTCATTCTACTTTGAAACGATCCATTCATTTTTTTCTGCTTATCCAATTCAGGGTCCCTGGAGCCTATCCCAGCTGCCACGCAGCAAGACGCAGGGTACACTCTGGACAGGTTGCCAGCCTATCTTTGGGCTAACACAGAGAGACAGGCAACCATTCACACCTACAACCAATTAACCTAATGGCCTGCATATCTCTGGCCTGTGGGAGAGAACCCACACAGGGAGAGCATGCAAGGTCCACACAGACCACAGCTGGCCAGTGGATTCAAGCCCAGGAGCTTCTTACTGTGAGGCTACAGTGTTAACCACCACTCCACTGTGCCATCTCCTTTTTTAAAACTACAGGAAGGGTTATAAATGTGTTTCTGGATTTTGGATGGTAGTCAGTGGAATTCCTAAAACAACAGCTTCTCTACACTTTAAACTAACTTTTCAAAGTTATTTACAATAAAGTATGGAAGCATTACTCTGATTTATGGCAAAAATTCCAATGGATGACTCTCCTATTGAGATTTAAGAAATCTAAAGTATTTGTCAAAAACACTGTCTGTTAGATACTTATTTGACTAGAGGCTGTTAAATCCAGTCCAATAATTTAAAAAATCTTTCACTAAACATAGATTAGTTACTTTTATTGTATACTACACCTGTGTGATTCAGAATTGTAGTCAGTTTGTCTGTTCAGAATTTTTTTATTAGCTCCATCGTATTTAGGATGAGCAAGATTAGTAAGCAAAAAAGAATTTAAGACTAACTAAACACTATGGCTGAATGAATGGAGGAATTATGTTGGTTTAAAAAAGTAACCTAAATACACAAAAACGCCTCCCTCAGTCTGGCTGTTTCTCCTCTGCTCATGGAAAGTGCTCTAACATGAGAACTTCAAAGTAAAAATACAGACATAACAAAGACTTTATCAGTAATATAGTTTACCGAATTATGTGTGCTTAACCTTAGTCGCAGTTTGTGATTTGTCTTTGATGTCTGCAAATACTGGAGGAAAGGCTGGATTAGCGGCGAGGTCTTCTCAGGATACATGAGTCAAACTGAAAGATTGAGCGCAGAGAAGTCACTGATCCACTGCCACCCTGAAAACAGTTTGCATTAGCAATTATTTTTCTCTGAAGTGTCAGAAAAGGATAGGACACTAATGACATCAAGATGATGCAATAAAATCAAACAATTAGAAAGGCCGGTACGTGAGGAGGGCAGGGCTTCATCGCAGCATGGCGAAATACCACACAGCGTTTAGAACTGCTTGGCAGCTATGACAGACTATCAATAGAAGTGCGGTTGTATAAAGAAAACATGCTTTACTGTGTCTGCCGAAGCCACTGGGTGGGGGAAGCAAAATTAAGGTGGGGTATGACAGAGTTAGGCAAGATTCGCATAACTTTGTGAATTTGTTTACATGAGGTGAAAGAGGATGAACTGCATCAACTTATACTATACGATTTAACTCGAGCTACTGGTCGTGCTTTAGTCAATAAGTCAAGTTTCTATATCTACAAGCTTTCGCTTTGATGTGGAAATGGAAGAGTGTAAAGAGAACAAGAGAAAAGAGAGTCCTATTACTGCAAACCACCATTTAAATACTCTCTACACTCAGAGACAATGTGTGGAATCAGAATAATTATATTTGAGTAAATCTGTATTAAGTGCATAAGCGTTCAGCTTTAGCAAATAGGCAGTCAAGGCACCATTTAAAACAGACAGTAAAAAAGGGGGATTTCAAACAGTCAGCAGGAGGTGACTTCATTTGCTGGGGAATCAGAGCAAAGGTATTCCCCTTCTCGGCTGTCGAGGATAGCGGTTGGGACAGCAGCTATGTTAGTATGCAAAGCACAAATTGTCACAGAGTGAAGTGTGAACAGGACGAAATAAAAAAACAGGAACAAAAGACCCAAATCGTTAAAGGTTTAGTTCATAATCAGAAGCTCCAAACACCAAACGGAGCACAAAACTGAGGCTTGTAACTCGGATGAGGTTCTGTGGGAAACACCAGCTCTCTGTATAATTAACAGATTACAATGATGCCCACATCACTATTGACCACTTTTCTCCAGAATAAGCTGTTAAATTTAGCTTTGAAAAGAAGGCCTTTCTTCTCACAGCATTTTTCTGACCAAAAGGACATTCCAAATCCAGTGATGTCATGAAGTCAAGCCCAACAAAGAAATGCCGCTGAATAAGACATGTTTTGATGATGGCCTTTGTTAGTATTTTAAAGCAAGCTTTAAATGTCATCTTTAATTTAGCTGTGCCAAATTGTGACCTGCTTACTTTTCGTATGCTGAACAGGGCATAAACACATTGGCCATTCATTCACACACACACACACACACACACACACACACACACACACGAAGTAGACACAAATGCACGTGTGCACACATAGAGGGGACTTCCAGGC
>VUQH01006006.1:0-10749 GCA_015106775.1 Etroplus canarensis | reverse complement strand
CTTTCCCTCTTTCTCCCCCTTTTTTTTTTTTTTTTTTTAGCCCAAGACTCCTTTTTACTCTTGCCATCTGTTTTCTCTTCACAGGATCTTTGATATCGTAGGGTTTCTTTTCAAAGAAAATAATGTTTTGACGGCATTGCTCTCTTGCAAACATCCAACTCAGGCTGCCATCCATGTGGTTAGGGTGAATGTGAGACGCCAGTTTGATTCCTGGCTTGATAGGCCTTTAATCTATGTCATTCCCCTGCTGTCTGTCCCTATATTTCCTGTCTTTCTCCAATGCCTCTCTAATAAAGGTACAAATATTCCCTAAAATAGTCTACTGTCTTGGCATTCATTTAGCAAAACTGAGTGTCCAGTCTAAGTTGTTGGATTTTAGAAAAGCACTCTAAAAAGACGTGACCCTTTTTGCTCTTTCTCAGATTTCCTCTCTCTTACTCTCTGTTACAGTGTATTAATATAAGAGAGATATTGTATGTTACATCATATGATATCGGGGTAGGCTATGGCATGATTTGAAATGATATATCATGGCTTGGTATAGTATACTAATGTGGTTATGTATATTCATGCTGAAGTGAGCTGTCAGCTACAACAGCTATTCAAGCAGTGTTAGAATGTTGCAAAAGTTATTCATCCTGATAAAAGGTGGGAGGTGTGCTGTTTGCACAAACATCCGTCAAGCTGGTTGAGCCTCATTCTTAATCTCAAGGCTGGCTTTATGTGTCATCCTAACTGCCTATCATCTTTGGACCACACCCCACCCACCCATGTCCTGCCCTCTTTGAGACTCCCACTGGAGATGTGCTCATACCACTTTGCACCATGATTAGCCAGTGATAGAAAGGTGAACCCCCCCCCCAAAAGAGTCTACTCCTCAACAACTTTTTGACTCTGGTGTGAACAACTGAATAGGCTATACTACTATAGTTGTGCTCCCTAAGGAGACTGTTTGAAATATGCACCCTCACCCCCGTCTATCTAAAATATATGACAAGTATAAAAACCTGATTTTCAGTCTAGTTGGAAAACAATTCCTGACCAAATACCTTAAACATGTTATCTGATCATATTAAGAGTTATTGAACAAAAGCATTGATGATAAAATTGCTTAGGGCCCTGTCACACCATGATAATTTAACAAGTTTATGCTGACGCATCTAAATTCCTCTAAAACACTGGCATACGCAGAACAATGATGCTAGATGGACACATACACAATGTATTGCTAACATATACAGAATGTAATACCAACGAATGCTAGCGTATTGCTGGTATTTCCAACTTGAACCCCATTTATACTACTTCCCTTAAACACAGCACATACTCCATTATATGGTAGCTGTGTGTTAGAAACATGTTCAGTGTGACTGGAACACGTCAAATACATCTACAAACATCAATATCTGTTGGAGGTAAGTTTGATAAGTGTTACACAAACACGTTACTCATAGGCTATTAATACGATTTGGGTACACTAGACATTATCTCCACGTATTTCAACATATGAGTAATGCGAGTCTCCATATGTATAAAGTACCTGCAACAATTAGTCCGCATATGTGGTACATATGAGCCATACACAGGCAAATGCTGGAGATTTTGTACATGCTCAAAATTTTCTTGCGACCTCGCCAAATGTATACCAGCATACTTCAGTGTGCTCTTAACTTGTGGAAAACTTATCTAGAACTTAATCGACATAGGCCAGCATATTTTCAGATTTTTTCCTATATCAGCATACGTTTGTTAACTCGTCAAGGTGTGACGGGGCTTTAGAACCAGGCATATTTGGAATAGGATAACTATAATGTAGACAGACATTAAGTATCAAAATAATAATAATAATAAAAAGAATAATAGTGTTGCATAATTTAATGAGTCATATTTTCTTTATTAAATTTGGTCCTGTCTGCAGATTCGCTGTCACAATATATCAAAACACTAGTAAAGTGTGGAAATCTAGTTTCCCAGGCTTGTACAGTAGGCCCAGGCTTCCATTCATTCTCCTGTTAGTTCCCAGTTGTCAAACTGTGCCCATTATGGTTTGGGTTTGGTTTCCCAGAAGCATTACAACACTGAGACAATCTTTGTTCCACAGTAAAATGTGAGCACTGAGAGGCTTTTGGGAAGCTGGAACCTGGCTGTTCCCAGGATCCCTTTCACCTGAGAAGAAGAACAACAGGGGGGGATGGGGTAGCACAGAGAGAAGCTGTTGGAGAGCAGAAATACATGTGAATAGACACATACATACTAGTATCACACTAGAACGTCTTGCAAACATTAGCCAGTGCTGTTTCCAAACCTACTTTCTACAATAACTGGGCAAGTCAAGTGAAGAAATTTCAGTATAGTTTGCTGACAATTATGTATGAACACCACAGTTCTCTGGTAAATGCCAAGGGTCTTTCAGCAGGACTGTGCACTAATGTTGCAAATAAATACCTCACTGTGGGTCACAATCCAAGCGGCCATCCCAAATGTAGCTCAAGTTAGCTGAAATGCTTTGGTGTTTACCACTCTGCTATAAACTTACAGGCCTGCTGACAGGTGTGTTTAAAGCGAAGAAAAAACCCAGTATCAAACAGAGGAACGGGACATGATACTTGTTCAGATGGGGATGGCAGCACATATTGTTGGTGTCTCTTTGGCAGACTTTTAAAATGCACTTTAAGCACAACTACATCTTGTAGCTCTGTGCTACTGTTTGTAGGCAGTAGGCAACTCTTTTTCATGTTTCTGCTGATTCCAGTCCTTTGGTGCTGAGATACAATTCATAATAGAAAATCTGGGGCACTAAAACAATAAAAACATTGTGCCACTCTCGTTCTTTGCTCATTTTTTTGTGCTTCTGCCTCTTTCTGAGGTAGTTGTTCCTTTTTCATTTGAGCTCACATTTCAAACAATCAAGATTCAAACCTCCGTATAGCAAACAAATTTTCTATAGCTGTTGGCTTGCAAAAAGGACTGCATGCAGGCAAGTTGATTTCTCATCCTTCATAGTGGAGAGCTGTACCAAACTAACACCAATGAGAGAGTATAAATCAGCTTTTAGTGTCATCAAACTGCAACATTTACAGTAACAGAGAATGAAGCACTGGTTATGAGTGAAACCTACATGCTTCACAATGGATTTTTACTTTTAATTTTTTGGAAAAACTAGTCAATTCATAAGATCACTGCCTGTGAAGTTGACCAACTTTCAAAATTTAAAAATTTTTCAGTTAATATATTTTGATCACATACAAGCACATGAAATAACAGGCTGTAAGAGTTTTTATTAAAATTGTTTAAAATGTAATAAGTACTGCCTTCATGCTCTTGAAAACATAATACTGATACATGACTCACTGACTCATATTACCACTTGACAAATCACTGAGTTTTAGCTTGAAAATGCAGTGACGGGGGCAGAGGTGGTTACTGTGTGTATTAATTTTAGAAACACCTACTGCCTACTTTGTAGAAATTACGGCTGTTCTTTCCTGTCAACAGCTGAACTGGAGAAGGAAATAATAATATATCAAACTTCCTCAGTGGATTAACTCATTAAGCATTAACATTTTTTGCTGTCATGATAAAATGTTCCTGGAAAATAAAAAACTCAGCAGTTTACTGCTCATGATATGTCAAGGTGTGACTTCAAAATGTATTGCTGTGCTTTCAAAATGAATTGTGGCTTCAGGTCTGGTCTTAACCCTGTGCCAAGAATCCAGTCTTTAAAGAAACGGAATGTATGTGTGACAGGATTCTGCTAACTCCTGAAATATCCATCATCCTCACATTCAGAGTTCAGCGGAAGTGCTGCCAGGGTTGAGTATGTGAAAGAGATTTTGTAGGACAAGATCGCAATACAAACATCAGCAGGCCTCTGTTAAACCAGTTTGATCATCAACATGTTTTCTTGCTGTGTATGTCTTCCACTCTTTAGCCTGCGCAGTGTGGATTACAGGCATATGTGAGTGGTCCAGATATTACTCGCATTGGCGGGGGGGGGTTAATTTAACAGTCAAATTTTTGGGAAAGGCCTTCTCTCTGACATTTTGAAGTGAAAACTAAAGCTGGGATAAGGTTGAGGTTAGGCAGTTGTGGTTAAGATTCGAGTAAGTTTTCTTAAAATGCATGCACACGCGTGTGTGTGTGTGTGTGTGTGTGTGTGTGTCCTCAATATGAAGGTCTAAAAGGATGTAAATCAGCCTTTCTAAAGTGAGTGCTGTGAAAACATTTTGAGTGCATGCTAAGACAGACACAAACACACAGTTGCTAGAAAGGTTCACACGAGATGAGCACTAATTCAGCTGGTGCAATAAGTGAAGTATAAAATTTTAAATAAACAAACAGATAAACATTTTAAGTGCTTTTTTATCTTCAAAATATTAATTTTTAACATGCATCTATGCTTCGTAGTCAGCAATGCATAGATGTACCAGCAATAAATAGAACTTCTCATGTTTTGTCAGTTGGCAAAACATACATCAACAAAGCGCATTACCTTTAAGTCTCGACCACAAAAGCTTTTGAGGACTTTTATCCTAACATCTGCACATGTCATGACACCATATTTCTTAAGCAAATCTAGCCACAGAAACAGTGCATCAGTGGTTTGTTTCCATTTTTCTCACCTCGGAAACTTTTTTTTTTGGTTTCCTGTGTCGGCAGTAGACAGCTGAAAGTGCTGCTACCCCAGAGAGCTAAATATAACACAGAGACATCTGTGGTCGGAAGGTTTTTAAATCATGCAGATAAGCACTTTGGAGAGAGGTGGGCTGTGAAAATGTGAACTTTCAGTTATTGTAAGATGTCTTATATACAGGTTAGCGAGTGAGTTAAGTATGTTCAGAAGACACGGCTTTATTTGAAGAAGTGCTGGACCGAAAGTTCAGGAATATTGAACCTTAGTATTAAGCTACTCCTACTGACCTGTAATTTGAGTTAAGACAGACTAAGAAAGTTCTTTGGTGATATAACACAACAAATATAGAGAAAAAAATATAATGAATGTTCAAAAGTAATTTAAAAGTCTACCTTTACAGCAGGGTGGTCCATATGAAGTTGAAATACCACACTGGTCTTTAACTGGAACTTACATATTTCTTTAAAGTATTTTAAACTTATTGATGTGTGTTTAGTATCCTGTAGCTGTCACTGTGAAATAACAGTGCTTTGATGACTGTCAGAGACCAATCACATCATGGGTCAATGGGTCATATAGGAGAAGGCAGCAATGCCACTGAGGAAAAAAGAGACACACACAAAAGAAAAAGCAGCAGGGTAAAGACATATGCTTATCGCTTGAGTGCCTTCATGTCAGCAGCACCGTTTCTGACTGTCACCACCTTGAGTGACACACATCAGGGTTGAGGGGTCAGCAGGGGTGTGTGTGTGTGTGTGTGTGTGTTCGTAACTGAAAGTGTCCGTTGAAAGAAACAAAAGAAGCAACTGCAAGAAAAGGACTGGTAGCTTTCTGATTAGTAGTGTCAGGAACTAAAGTTCTTTAACTTCATCAGTGTTGAAGTTTATATTTTAACAGATAATAGGTATGCATAAAATGATTGGTCAGAGATCTGCTGTAACCACAGTTTAAACAAAATTTCAAATTTCCAAAAATTTCTACATCACAATGTAAGTTGTCTAATGCATAGGGAGAGACTTCTGAACTAGTTGCAATATCACAAACTCTGCTCACAGGTACACACATTTGTCTCAGATTATATGTGAGCATCAAGAAGCAACTAATGTCGAAGTACCAACATCTGGAAAAACTGGATGCAGCCCCATGAAACTCTACTCTTACTGCTTCCATAGGAAGCTGTAAGGCTGCTAGAGGGTAAGTATCAGCCAGGTGCTTTTAATCACATGCACTTGATTACCTAATCAGCCAGTATAACCAACTAGCAGAAGTTTTTAAAGTTTGCCAGTCTGGAGCATTTAGGTGTGTTATCATACAATACCACAGTCTTCCCAGGAGTTTATATCCCAGCAAATTCACCACCAGGTCAGGCCACGCAATGCCCAGGGAAACTGCAAAAACCTCAGGCAGTGTGTTAAGTGTTAAAGGTAATTAGGGAATAATTATAAAAAGACAGAGCAAATATGGCTAGTTTGGAAGGGTTGTTGTTCCTCTAAAACAAGAATATGGCAGGATGACATAGGTTTATAAAGTTGCATCTGAACAAACCACAGGACTTCTGGAACAATATCTTTTGGGCTGACAAGACCAAAGTGGAGATGTTTGGCCATAATGCACAGTGCCATGTTTGGCTAAAACCAAACATAGCATATCAGCACAAATATCTCATTCTAACTGCTAAACACAGTGGAGGAGGGGTGATGATGATTTGGGCTTGTTTTACAGTCACTGGTCCTGGGCACCTTGTAGTCTCTGAGTTGACCATGAATTCCTCTGTATGCCAAAGCATTCTAGAGTTGAATGTGAAGCCAACTAAAACTGGGCAACAAGTCATACAACAGGACAATGATCCTAAGCACACCAGCAAATCTACAACAGTATGGCTGAAAAAAAGAATCAATGTGTTGCAATGGCCCAGTCAATATCCAGACCTCAGCCCAATTGAACTGATGAACAGACAAGCTTTCAATTAGCAAAAATACAACAATTAGCATCCTCAGTTTCAAAATGATTAAAAAGTGTTTAAAAGTAAAGGTGATGGTATGGTAAATATGTCTCTGTTCCAACTTTTGTTGACTGTATTTAACCCATCAAATTCTTAATTTGTGTATATTTACAAAATAAAATTAGGTTGGTCAGTAAAACTATTGAAAAAAATGTTCTTTGTATTTTTGTTAGTTAAATGAAGGTTCATGTGAATTAACATACATTAACATTTTGTTTTTATTGCATTTTGGTATATATCTGAACTCTTCTGGAAATGGGGTTTGTAGTTATATGGCTTAAGAATACATGAGGAAGACATCTGTGATGGGATAGAAGTGAAACTTTTTTTTTTTTTAATGATTTAAAGATAGAGTTTTGGGGTCTGGTTCAGTTGGTTCACTTAGACACTAATACATTTTCTTTTGTAAAATTACACATTGTATTGCTGAATTTCTCTGAATAAGTTTAATATTTTGATTTACTTAGTCCTTATATTATCAAATTTTACTATAATCTTGTGCCCTTGGGAGGTTTGCATTTTAGTGAGAGATGTCACTGTGACAGCAGGCTATGGTATCAAGATTTGAATTACCAACCCGGAACATTTTTTTATCTTTAAAATAAAGGATGGAAATGGGAATATGATACTGTCAGATAAATACCTCATAGCTGTGGCTGTAATGAGAGGTAATAATAAAAATGTGACATTTCACCCCATAGATGAAATGGGTAGACGCAAGACGAACTGAAGCAGACAGAAACAGCTTTTGTGTATCACGGTACATTGGCATATGTGAAATATTAAGAATGAAGAAAAACAGACAAAAAGTGTGTGTATGCATGTGGGTGGGGTTTCTGAAGCTATTAGACAAGCCACAATTAGTGTGTACTGGCTCCTTAGCTTCATTAAAGGAAGAACAGTGTGACATGAATAGGGGGATGCCGAGTAGAAGTGAAAGAGACAGAACAGAGGATAGGCAGTGGGCAAGACAGCAGGTGGGTGGTGCGACTACCATTAAAGGTTAAGCTACTGTTTAGTTGGGTGGGAGCTGCAGAGGATATAGGAAGTGGACCGAGGGTGTGACTGACACATGGATGGAGATGGCTAGAAAGGGGTGGTAGGACAATAATGGTAGCAGGATGTGGGTGTGCTGCATTGACAAGAGTGTGTGTGAGAGTGCGTCCATGTGTATGTGCATGCCACCTGAGGCTACGCACAGTCTCCGTGTTTTTTCAGGTGTCCATATAGCCCCAGACAACCAGCAGGCCCTGAAGGGATTCTGGGCAGCTCATTAGCCTGATCAAAGACTCCACTTCCCCCTCAAATTTAACACACACACACACACACTCCAGTGTTTACCTGTCTAATCCAAGGCTAATCTGCTTGATATGGAGGATGTGGGGATCAATTAATGTAATGAAGGTGTGGTGGTGAAGAGAGGGGTAGAAGCAGGAAAAGGAAAAGGCCACTTACATCTGTCTTACAAGTTTATCAGTGAGTGTTTTTCCATAGATCTCAGAAGTACAGGCATAAACAATTACATTTTATTCCATTATAAATAATTTATGTTGTGTTATGGCTTGCATTTTTAAGAAAAGACCATTTTATGTGCATGAATACTACATCAGGTTAACAAAGAAGATCAAAAACATTTTTTTATTACATTTTTAAGTGTGTTGTGAATTGGCTCTATATAAATAAAACCAAATTAACTGAATAAGCAGAAAATTCAGAGTGAGAAGATAAGCACAAGACAATATCCAGATATAAAACAGTAGGTCTGACAATGGGAGGGAAAAGACTATACAAACAAAGAAGACTAATTGGGAAATGGGACATGGATGAGGGCAGAATACAGACCAAAACAATTAACTGCAGGTGAAAACAATCAGGGAGGAGTAGGCAATCCCAAAAGAGGGAAAAGGCAGGAAGTTCAATGAGAACAAGGCGCCACAGAAAACTAGACTTTACAGTAAAAAAGGAAATGACCAAAAAACAACTAACTTCTAAGCAAGAAATCAGGGACAAGGATACACAGAAGGCACAAGTACATAAATGTGACAGAGGTAACTTAGACTGGGAGGCTGGAATAATAATAAAATCAAGACAAGAGCTGAAATACAATAATATCCCAAAAAATAAAGCATAAAAATATCACAAGAATAACTGTAAAGTTAAAACAGGGACCCAAAACCTCATATACCTTTCGCTGCTCCCTTTTATTTTCCCCTAGGGGGCAACACAGCAGATTAAACTGCATAATTTAGCAGACATTTCATACCAGATGCCCTTCCTGACACAACCCTCCATGGTTAGATGGGGTTTGTGTCCCCACCTGGAATCAAACCAGGGACCTTTCACTTGTAAGGTAAATGCGTAAACCACTACACTACGGAAGCACTCGAAAACCTCATACATTAGAATCAAAAATGTTAACAACAGCAGAATAACAGGAACCAGGACTAAAGCTAAATGTGACTAGAATTAAGCAGTCTAACAGGAATCCAAAACTCAAAAGCCGCACAAAACCCTGAGACTGTGATATTAGGGTACTTTTGACAGCTGATAGTAACCATATACTTTACTGCAAGTAAATGCATTAAGTGACATTTTCATCCAAGGCTGACACATGTTTTTTGAGGGTAGATTGTTGAGATATAATCACTACTACTGACTCAGCTCCTGCAGCTGGAATGATTCATTTTTTTGTGAGAACTGTTTCATGTAAAAATAGGCCTTATAGTGTAGAGCTGCTGTTATTTTCTTTTCATATTGAATCTGGTCCTGATTCATATCCTGTATTGACTGGGGCTGTGTTCAGAAATTGACCACCTCATCATCTATCACAGCAAAAGAGCTGATGAGTCAAAGCATCCTTCTTGAGCCACATCCTCTAAGCTCAGGGGGAGATCTTGTTATATTAATCAGAGGTGTGTGAAGCACACTCACTTTACACACAAAGCACACAAACACGCACCAACTGTCAGGGCTTATATCAGATTTACATATACCTTTGCAAATGGTAAACTGATAATCCCAAAGACAGTGTACAGAGCTGCAATGCTTCACAGTTTTCATTCTATCATTTTTGTTTTTCCTCTGTAAGGAATATATTTAGTCTTATTGAAGTTTATATTTTTGCCACTAGTTTTTTACTTGAGCAGGTGGGATCAGGCCAAAAATCTACAATATCCGTGAGCCACATCAATATTAAGATATAAGATGAAAGCCACTGAACTTAAAAGTATATTGTTGCTGCTTTTGTTTAGAAAATGTGGAACTATAGCTGCTGGATTCCAACAAAAACTGGTAATTTTAAAGTCAATTTATTGAATTAGTTTCATTGTTACTGTTGAATTGTATCTTGGAAGACTAATAATTGAACTGGGAAAGTTTCATGCTGATTCAAACTGTAAACGAGCTCCGTGTGTCAGTCAACTAATTTTATCTAACTATCTAAATAATAACGTCTCTGGAATCTGGTGGAACCGGGAGTTCTGTGGCTCTTTTTACTTTATAGCAGGACAGATGGCCACCAGAGTTAACTTGGAGTCAAAATGTACACACAAATAAATAATAAAGATCAAGTGGACCAGTATGACAAAGCCGTAATGTTCCACTTGGGAAAATAAATCTGTTGGGCATTTTTCTTGGCCTTCAGACTGTTAGAGGGGGCCGGTGGCCGCAAACAAGAGTAGAACCCAGGAGCAGACTCAACACGGAGGCAGGGTGTGAAAGCAAAAACAGATCTTTAACAGGTTGCAAAGAAACACACAAGACAGTATTCAGGAGACTGGGACCAAACCCCCTCACGGGGCTGGCAGGAGTGGGTGAGCTAGGGCTGATGGACAGAACGTTAAACTGGCTATGAGACCGGGGCAGAGGATGGTGCGGTTCAGACTGTGCAGATGCGTGAAGGAGTACAGGACCGGGGCGAGCAGGTGCACTGTAACACAAAGAGACCGGGGGTGAATAAGTGTGCAAACAGGTCAGGTGCAGCGGGTAAAAACAACAGGGAATCTCTTACTGTTGCGGGTGGCGGAGTGGAGTTTGGGGGGAAGCAAACCGGGCGGCCTGGGTGAGCGTCCGTGAGCCAGGGAGATCCAGGGTTGTAGTGAGCGACGGCGGAGGG
>VUQH01005994.1:0-10663 GCA_015106775.1 Etroplus canarensis | reverse complement strand
TGAGACTGGCTGGCTGGCTGCGCTGTCATGTGCCGCTCCTCCGGTGCTGTCAGTTCCCACACATCCCCTTCAGGCTCAGTGAGAGACAGCCGCAGGGCTGGCACGAGGCAGATTTCAGGGATCCCCCCTGGATCGGCGGCGGATTGGGACGGGGAGTCATCGGGAAGATGGGGTGAGGAAGGAAGTGGAGGAGGCAGGCGGCTGATGGCGCTGAAATCGCACCCGTGCTTCTCCGACAACAGACGCAGCCTCGCGTTGTGTACACCGTGCCAGAGCTCGAGCAAACCAGGGATGCGCTGCAGGCTGGGCATGCTTTCGAAAAGATCCAGGATGTGGATGAGCGTGAGCATTTGGTGCAACTCATCCCGCGGGTGCTCCAGCACCAAAGCATGATGCCGCAGCTCTCGGCTGGCCTTCTGCAGATCCTCCAAGGTAAGAATGCGGTCCGCGGGGTCCACTGTTGGTCGCGTCATTCTGTCACGGGTTGCCATAGGTGTATGTGGTGTGGACCAACTATGCAGGTACTGTAGACAGGTTGAGAACAAGAGGCTTTTATTTTGCCAACACAAAAGAGTACAAGGTCCATAGCAAGCCAGGGAGAACACTGACGGGAAGTACACTGGGGGGAACAAACCAGTATGACGCGACAACAAGAAACACAGAGAACGGGACTTAAATAGACGCAGACAGACCAATGAGCAGGCGACAAGTGGAAGGGGACACAGCTGGGACAATCAGGGCGGGGAGCGAGACAGGGACCAGACAGACTACCAAAATAAGACAGGACTTGACACAGACAGAGACGAAGACCACTAACAGAGGGAACAGGTCAGGCAGGGGACAGAAAAGGGGAAAACAGAACTGAAACCTAAAATACAGACCATGACACAAATGCAGGTACACAACAAAACGAGTTGACGAAGGCGTTAACTAACAACACATGAGGGAAAACTAATTCAACTGAGGTTATCTTCAAACACGTGAAAGGACAAGAATTGAAACAAAACTTTGGCAAACACAGGTGTGAAGCCACAACAGAAAGGCTAGCAGCAACAGTTGCTAAGCCAACAGGCTAACGAAGGCTCCAATACCAATCACTACAAAGGGAAACTAAAGGTGAATGGCTAAAGAATCATAGAAACAGAAAACAACACAGGCTGTATGTGCCATGCCAGAAGCAATGCTTACAGTTTTTGAAGTAATAAAAGATTTTACTTAGCCTCAAGCCTTGGAGTTACTGCAGGCAGAAAGTCTGAGGAAGAATAATATACAGGAACAATAATATCCAGGATTAATGGCAAGGTAGATCTGAATGAGAGAGGAAACTGAAAGGTCTGAGTGGCAGCTGAGTCTGTAGATTGCTGTCAGCTGGGGGGAACTCCCTGAGTGAGGAGCTGGCCAGGTGAGAGAGAGAGAGAGAGAGAGAGAGAGAGAGAGCACGCGTGTCAACAATTGCATAGCTTACCTACAATTTATGGTCAGCGTATGTGGGACGTATGAACCATACGCTGACCTCGCCCTACTACCACGTATACCAGTGTACCTCAACGTGCTCTTAACTTATATAAAACTTACCAATAACTTATTCCACGTATGCCAGTGCATTTGCCAAATTTTTCTTACGTGAACATACGCTGGTTAAATCATCAAGGTATGACAGGGGTTTTACTTACATACTGTATCTGTCTTTTTAGTTTTTGTTTAGTTACACATTTTATAGCAGGAATTTTGGAGCAGCAACAAAAGGCTATACTGGCAAAGTTTCCATGTTTTCCTCAAGGTAGTGTTGGCTGCTCCTTGTTCCCCCAAGGGCCACTACAGCAGACAAATTTGCATATGTGATTTGGCACAGATTTTACACTGGATGCTTTTCCTGACACAAACCTCTCATTTATCCAGGCTTCAGAATCAGAATCAGAATCAGAATACTTTATTAATCCTGGGGGGGAAATTGCTTCTTGGGACCGTCACTAGGAGTACACTGGTTTAAGACCCCCCCAAGGCTGGGCTTGTGTCTCCTCCCAGTTTCATGTGTGAGGCAAATGTGTAAACCCTTACACTGTGGAGGACACTTTCAACAAAGAACATGATAAAATAATAATAATCATTTAAAAAATACTTAATTGATCCCCAGCACAATGTGTTGTATGTTGAATTTTGAGGGAAAGAATGAATTTAATCTGTTTTGGAATACGGCTGTAAAACAACAATATATGGAAAAAATGAAGTGCTGTGAATGCTTTCCGGATGCACTGTATGTGGTGTTTAAATCTGTTCAAGGTCTTGCTGAAACAAGTTGTGCAGTCCTTGACATGACAAGCACATCTCAAATGAGTCTATTCTTACAGAGGAGTAAAAAAGAAATGCATTCAAACAGCTGTGGCTGAGATCTCATTAGCTTTGTCTTCTCAAGTCTCTTACCCATCTTCATCACCCTCTAAAGATACTGGGGAATGAGGTGCTTTTGTCTAACTGGCTTCTCCATTTCTCTTTAAAGGCCCTGCAAACCCACGTAGTGGTCTTTTTCAAGGAAGAAGAAAGGTTAGTTATAGGTTAGGTTATGATGAGGTTATCAAAATTAGTCCAGCCTTAAACTGGGAGAAGAGGGGTGTTAATCAAGCAGTGTTACAGTATGACCTGATGATGGCATTTAGAATGAGAAGTTTTATTATTTCATGGTGAATTCAATGAATTCCAATATAACTGCTCAGTTATTAGATTTGCTTACAGTGGTGGTGAGTTGCTTTTTAGTGCATAATCATTGTTAGGGTACCAGTATTTTAATAAGCAGTTATCCAATGCCTCTGAAAACAAAAAGAACAGTTTTTTTCTCAGTTTTGCATAAACTCGCTGATGCTCACTGCTTCTGTTTGTGTCTGTTTCACACAGCAACAGGGAACATGGTATCTACGCAAGCATGCTGTGATATTTTTGGCAGATCTGTGTCCTTAACTCGCCATGCAGAGTTTGGACTCTGACTCATACGTTTATCACTGTCAGGTTTATAACACAATCTGTTTAAATCACAACATCACTGATGCATATTTTAAATGTAAACATCTTTAGATAAGGAGAAGTGGATGGATGGATGGATGGATGGATGGATGGACACTATCATTCTTGTGACGTTGATGTTTGTCCGGATACCAGGCTAGAGAATGATTAGACTCTTAGTCCGTTAGGTTTTAATTGATATACTGATCTAAAGACACCCTTCCGGCATGTGTTTGTCAAATATATTAGTTTGCAAATGCATAGAAAGGAAGAGTATTTCCACATCCATTGCTTTTCCAGTTCAGGATTGTGGGGCTACTGGAACATATTCCATCTTACCTTGAATGGTGTGATGGACAAGTCACCATCCATCTTAAAGCTAACACAGAGAGGCAGTCATTCATACTCACTTTTACATCTACAGCTGATTTGGAATCACCAATCAACCTAACAGATATGTCTCCACACCAAGGAGTATTTCTCCATTGCTACAAAGTGGCGTCTGAATGTGTTTCATGTGTGAGCACATCAGCTCAAAATAACTCTTCCAATGCCTTACCAACCAACTTAGAGCTTTAAAAACTGATTAGGTACAATAAGTGAAATTCCAGAGCGTGGTCTTTGGAGAATTTTTCCTCACAACATTGTTGTCATACTGACCATATTATTATATGCATTCTGTTCATATCAGACTTGCTCTATTTATCAAACCAGCATAATGAGTGAAGTTTCAATATTTTGTCAGTGCATTTTTATTAAAGAGATCAAAAGAAAAAAATGTCTTTCCTGTGTGTTAATGATGCCCACTGGTGGGACATCCACAGAAATCCCAGGATGTCTTTAAGGGAGGGAAATCTTTCAACTGAAATCTTTTTAATTGACATGTCTTATAGCCCTCTGTGCACTGTGTTAGGGGAAGCTCATAAAGTTGGTACAGACAGGAATTGCCTAGCAGGCAGCTTTCTCTTTCTTTCTCTTGCTGGATGTGTGTGTGTAGACCTCATCTTCCAGAATCTCTTCAGACAAGAAGCAGTAGGTTCATCATAATAGAGAAAATGCTTTTAATTATTATTTAAATAAAGCGACATAGTACCTCAATCAAGAAACAAGGTTCAAGGTCTTAAAGCGGTGGGGGTGGTACAGTGAAACAGTGGTTAGAACTGTTGCCTCACAGCAAGAAGGTTCCTGATTCAAATGCTGGATGGGACCTATCTGAGGGGAGTTTGCGTGTTCTCCCTCTACCTGTGTGGGTTTCCTCCAGGTACTCTGGCTTCTTCCCACAGTCTAAAGACATGCATGTTAGGTTTAATGGGCATTCTAAAGTGTCTGTGGATGTGAGGTAGATAAAGTACTTGAAATGTTTAGAATGAAGTACTGGATGAATGAATGGTTGTAAGGTCTAAAGTGCTTTGAGTGCATAATGTACTTTAAGGAATATATATGACGGATAAAAAGCATCATTTTTTATTCTCTTTGGATTCCTTTGTGATAGCAAATATCTGGAGAAATGCTAAGATCCTCAGGACATTCTTTCATTTCCCAGTAAATAACCTTAGTCTTTACTCAAGAGTGATATATCTTTTGAAGAGAATGGTGTAGCCACACACACACACACACACACACACACACACACACACACACACACACACACACACACACACACACACACACACACACACACACACACACACACACGTACAGTAGCCTGCACTCATACAAACTTGTAATTGGTTCTGTAACTACAGCATAGTTCCTGTTCCACCCTTTTCCAATTTTCCATGCTGTCAGTTTGTGCAGTGTGTCTGAAAGGCCACTTTTATTGACAGTTATAGGTTTGTGGCTCCTGCTTCACACCACTTCAACTCCCATCACAACTGATGCACTGTTAAATCAGACTCCCAATTAGTAGGATAGCAACAACAACAAAACAAAACAAAAAGACACCCTTACATTTCACACTAACCTGGACTATCCTCTCCCTGTTTTTGCTCCCCATAATTTCCTTGATCTTTTTTCCCTTTCCTTGGCCTTTTTTCATACACCTGGACTGCTTTATAACTCCAAATGTTGTTTCTGCTTTCTATAATTACCCTTTGAGTGGGTTTCTTACTCTTAAGGAAAAGAAATAGTAAAACTCTGATTCCTTTAAATACTAAATGTAATGTAAAAGTTTTAAATGTACTGTGGGTCTTACTAATGTGGTATCATAATGATCTCACACAAAATCATTTTTGAAAAAGCTAAAAGGGCCATATACATGAATAAAACATGAGACAGTTCTGATAAGACATACATTACATCCATGTAACCATCCATTTTCCTAACCGCTTGTCAAACTCAAGGTTGCTGGAAGCTGGAGTCTGTGCTAACTGTCATAAAGCAGGGTGCATCCTGGATATACAGTACTGCGCAGAATTCTTGATCCACCCTACATTACTTTATGCTTTACTAGGCAAATGGGAATTAGATCGGTGTTTATTGAAGAATGTGCAAAACATATAGTAGAAGTACAGTACATTAGGGAAAAATAGTTTGTACAATTCTAACAAGCTTGAAAGTTAGTATTTGGTATGATCACCTTTATTCTTCAATATATCCTGAACTCTCCAAGGGAAGCTTTCTTGTAATTACTTTAAATAGTCTCAGGGAATAATTCTCCAGGCTTCTTTAAGGACATTCCAAAAGCTCTTCTTTGGATGTTGGCTACATTTTGTTGTGTTCTGTGTCAAGATGATACCACACTGCTTTAATAAAGTTGAGGTCTGGGCTCTAGGGAGGCCAATCCATGACTGATGGTGTTCTATTGTGTATTTTTCTATCCAGGTAAACTTTTACTGCATTGGTAGTGTGGTTGGGACCATTGTCATGCTGAAAAATGAAGCCGCTGTTGATCAGACACTTTCCAGATGGTATTGCATGGTGGATCAAAATCAGATGGTGCTTTTTCTGCATTCGTAATCACATCAATTTTGATAAGATTTCCAACATCACTGACATCGCAACCCCAAATCATGACAGCCTCCACCTTGCTTTACAGATGGTTGTAGAGATTCACTGTTGTACGTCTCTCCTGACTTCCTCCATTAATACCAATTCTGGTGAGGCTTCAGAGAACAGTAGATGCATCAAGTTAAGGGCCAGATATATCCCACATCAGGTCTTTGCTGGATTTTTCCTGTTTCTTCAGTTTGTGATTTTAAGATACTGGTCATCTCTTGTACATGGGGTTTTTTTGGGCCAGCCACTTCTTCTTTTGTCCCCCATTTGTCCATTTCATTCAAAGATTTTCAAGGACACACTGTACATCATGCTGAGAAAGGCCAAGTTTACAACTAATAGCTCTTTGGGAATCACATTGCTGATGCAAAAATACTTTATTATGTCTGTCAAACTGTGTTTTCTTTGGCATTTTTCATTTCCATTTAACTAAAGAAACTGATATAAATGCTGTTTTTGCAACAAGCTGCTAGTAAAATGTCCCTAAATATCAAATTTAAAATTGGTGCATTTCTAAATTGTTTATGTGTAGATACAACACTGGTTCAACCCTTGTGTTAGGTGCCTTTTTTAATGCTTGAATGATTCATAGGCCAGTGTTATGTGGCTTACAAGGACTGGAGTGGAAATGAATGAAAAAGCAGCCAATGCTCTAAGAAATACTTTGAAAGACCTTTAGAAAGCCTGCAGAACTGTTGCTCAAGACCACTTTAGAAAATTACAAGAAAGTCCAGCTCCTTGGAAGGAAAAGATAAAGAAATGAAGCGTGGCTCAAGACTTTTGCACAACACTGTACATTGCATACAAAACATAATGTTTACTATAAGTGTTTTCTATATGCTTTCCATATGAGTATGGATGCAGAGTCGCTCCACTCCTCCCCTCTCCTCTCCTCACCTCGAATGTCCCATTTTTCAGCACAGCATGCCTTTTATAATCTGTGATGCCTCTGCTTCCTGAGCGTCTGGTCGTTCTAAAACTTTTCCGACAAAGCAGAGAGGGAAATTGCATTCTGGTTTTCTATAGAGAATTAAAGCGTTTTAAGAAATGTGAATTATTGATCTTAAGTGGATTTATTCTGATGTTGTTGTGTGAGTGTAGTTCGCCTGTGTATATATATGTGTGCACATTTGCATGAGTCTTGGTTTAGAAGCATGTTCGTTGTTTGTATATTTGGGGTAGTTATAGAAGGGTAAGATATGTATTGGGGTGAGGGTGTATGGTTGTGATGTTGGGATGACTGAGCAATTTGGCAGTGGAAAACATTTTGAGTGTCTGCAGCAGCTGCAGAGGGAAAATGAACTGAAAATTCATCCACTTCTGTGTTGTCAGAAGCACATAAAAAGGGAGCATCCGGGATGAATAAAAGGAATCAAAATGTTTAGACCAAGTCAATGAAGTCATTTCCTCCCACTGACTTTTTCCTACTCCATGCATTACGTATCTTAATCTGATCTGAAGGCTTCGCTCTTAATGTTCCTTCAACCAAAGATGAAGCCTCTGAGTGTGAAATTTAGCTGGAATTAAAGTTTTAACATGACAGCTGGCTCAGAGAATCCATGGCTCAGCTCCTCTTTGGGCAGCAAAGCAGCTAAAGAGACGATGGAAAGAAAAAAGAGCTAGAGAGGATGAAAAGTGGGTAAAGGAAAGGAAGGAGGCAAGGCAAGGATGAAAGGTTAAGGAGGGAATTTGTGCTTGGAGAAAGAAAGAGGAGAAAGACAGAAAGCAGGTTTGCTTCATGACTGTTGTACTGGGAATCTTATCTCATGCCACAGTGCTCTGTCGTTACACACTTTTGCGTGTTTGCGGTGGCGGTTGGTGTTTGCTGGTTTTTCTTTTGAGGCTTTCTGTTTGACTCTACTTGCTGGGTGTTATCAGGCCCGACGGGCTCTGGTCCTGGGGTTTTTAATAGACGCTGAAACACTGTCAGTGCAGTGGCTCACAGTGCCGCTAATTCCAGCTAGTAATGTCAATTTTTAGCTGAAAATGTAATCTCTTTATACCATAAGAGGATTGAGAACATTGGCTTCACCTAAATAAATTACTCTGAAGAGAGGGAATATCCCTGGCATTAATTCTCACACCTGCACTATGTTTTAAACAGAACAAAGATTAGTGTAGAAGAATGAAGAAAGCTGACACACTGGCTTTCTTCAAGGCCCCAGCAAGGCTCTGGGTATCTTCTCAGTGGTGAAGTACAGAGTGAAGGCATGTATGTATGTTTGTGTTTTTTTACACACTGAGCTCTTCGTCTGTAATTTGCATAGTGAGACCTGTTGAATGGGGCCCAGTGGAGCTGAGCTCTTGAGCTAATTGGCTCTTCTGTGCTTGAAGGCCAGATGACCAGTGCACCAAGTAGAGTTGGTCTCCTATGTGCCCTGGGCTCTCACCATGAGCAGACAGCCTTGTAATTTCACTTGTGTGTTTGTGTGTGTGTGAGAGAGAGAGAGAGAGAGAGAGAGAGAGAGAAAATGTGTACCCACCCTGTATGCCATTAAGTGTTTCTCAAAAAGGTTAGCTCATCAACCTGTGTGGCATGTTGCAATCTTTAAGCAAGACTGTGTAATGTTTGAAAAAGAAATAAAACATTTATTCTCAACAAGTAAAAAATTCATAAATGTCAAACACCCCCTTGCTTAGACAAGTGTACTCTGAGGTTTTTCTGCTGCTTGTTTTACTTTTTCCACCAGTGGCTTCACTGAGATAAACTCTGATAATGCTTTACCTCTAACGTCCAGATTTCAGATATGCTTAAACAACGTTGCAAAAAAACTTGCCTTGTTATCGACCAACTTATGTAGGACTGCATTCAAATGAGCTATAGATAATTAAAGATGTTTTAAACAGTTTTTATTGTAATATGAGACTTGGGCAAACTTGTTAGCTTGTGTTTAATAAGACTAGCCAAACACTAGAGATACTGTAAGTTAAACTATTATATGCATACATGTGACACCAATCCCCAGTATGACTGGTAGATTATAATAATATAATAAGCTAAATTGAGCATTTTGTTGCTGTGTTACTGAAGTTTGTGTCTTCTCTGCTTTTGCTATTCAGCTGCTGTGTTTTTAACATTTACAGTTGACTGCCTTATTTAGTTTTAGCTTCTCTCCCCCATATTCTGAAATTTTTCTATAAAACCTTTTTTACAGCTACAATTTTGATGTGAAGTAATACATGAAGGTGTTGCTAACCACGTTAATAAAGGCTTTATACCTAAATACTACAGAGCCTTTGTAAAACTTACAGTTAGGTCCATACAGTACATTTTGGGACAGTGACTTTTTTTGGTAACCTTGCCTCTGTTCACCAGTGACGTTTAAATCAGACAGTCAAAATGTGATCAGGTCCAGACATTCGGGTTTTGACAAAAGAATTGCTTTAATTTTTTTAGGAATTAACGCCATTTTTATACGTTGTCCCCTATTTTGAGAGGCTCAAAATTAACTGGGCAAACTAATAGAATTTTAAATATGAGGCTTGTTTTTGATATTTGGATGAAACTGCTTTGTGGTCAATAACTGCCTGAAGTCTAGAACTCATGGACATAACCAAATGCTGAGTTTCTTTCCTTGACATACTCTACTACGCCTAAACTGTAGCAGCCTGCTGCTCATTTACTGCTTGTTTGTGGGTCTCTCTACCTTCAGTTTTGTCTTGAGTAACTGAAAAGTTTCTCTATTGGGTGGAGATTAGGTGAATGACTTGGCCATTGAAGAATATTCCTTTTCTTTGCCTTGGGAAACTCTTGGAATACTTTTGTAGTATGCTTTGGGTCATTTTCCATTTATACTGTGAAGCACCCTCCAGACAGTTTTGCAGCATTTAGCTGAATCTGAGAGTACAGCCTCGTAGACTTCAGAATTCATCCCACTACTTCTGTCAGCAGTGACATCAGCAATAAATACTGGTGATCTGCTCCTTTCCTTCATTATACTTTTTTTCTTCCCATCATTCTGGTACAAGTTCATCTTGGTTTCATCTGTGCAAAGATTTTTTCCAGGACTGGACAGCCTCTTCCAAAATCTATTGCAGCCTTCCTGTTTTTGAGTGTTACCAGGGGCTTTCACCTTGTTGTAAATCCTCTGTATTTACATTCATGAAGGCATTTCTTGATTATAGACAATGATTGACATACCTCCTTGAGAGTGTTCATGACTTGGCTAGATGTTTTAGGGCACTTAACCAAGGAAAGAATTTGTGGTCTTTTAGGCCTTTGGGTGTTGCTGAGCTGGCAATCCAGCCACAGGGGCCCACAAGCCAGTGTAGTCCTAGTGCCGGTCCCAAGCCCAGGTAAATGGTGAGGGTTGCGTCAGGAAGGGCATCTGGCGTAAAAACTGTGCCAAATCAAATATGCGGATTCATAACACGACTTCCATACCGGATCGGTCGTGGCCCGGGTTAACAACGACCGCCTCTGGTGCCGTTAGCCAACAGGGTGCTGGTGGAAACTATGCTACTGTTGGCCAAAGACCAAGGAGGGGGAGAGGGGGAAAGCGTGTTAGGAGGCAGAGAGAGAGAGAAGGAAAGGTAGGAGGGTGGAGGTGAGAGTAGGGACTTTAAATGTAGGGACTATGACTAGTAAAGGGAGAGAGCTGGCTGATAGGATGGAGAGAAGGAAGGTAGATATATTGTGTGTGCAAGAAACCAGGTGGAGGGGAAGCAAGGC
>VUQH01005989.1:1625-42089 GCA_015106775.1 Etroplus canarensis | reverse complement strand
GGCCCCCGGGGGGGGGGGGGGTCCCCCCCCCCCCCCCCAGGTGCGCAGAAGCCGACTGTTGAGTGACGTCCTTTATTACCTAAATAGCACACATCTGAACGATGCACTGCTTTTAATAGTCCTTTTGTATTTATACTTTGCTCTGTAGTGCTGTTTTCATAGAGCTGCTACGGATGCCTTTCATGTGTAGTTCTTTGGAAATAATGGCCCGTTTAGTTTTTCCAGTTACATGATCTTCTTTATGTAAACCGAATATTCTGTCACTGTATGAAAACATTCATTAGATGAGTGGGTTTGACCAAAGTCCTTCTAGAAGAAGCTCATGATATTGTCTCTGGTTTTACATCACCCTTGCTCCTCCCCTTACCTATGGTGTTGAATAAGCCATGTTGGGTAACATTTAGGTGAAAAGCAGGGGTCATGATTTGTACTTGGCACAATTAACAACCTTCAGCTGCTTCATCTTTTGTTTTTTGCCACTTTAAGGGCAAGTTTATCTGAACACAAGGCGTTCTGTTATATTACATAAAAAAGCAGCCAGTGTGCCTCATTATTCATGGGCCAGGGCAAGTCTCATGTTGCACAGTTTGAATCCTCAGAAGGTTAAACTGACCCCTCCTCCCACATCTGGCCTACTTATTAGAGCAACTGTTAACTTTAATTTTTCTGTGTCCCATCATAAGCTCAGATGTTCTCGCTCTAATGTCAGTTCATGAAATTGATTAGATGAAGCTGAAAATTACAGCTCAGGAATTAGGATTTATATACCCCACCTTTCCGGTGGCACCATTTCAGACATTTTTCCTCCCCAGATCAATATTGATTCATACCTTCTGTCTTGTGAATGACGCTGGGTGATGGGAGGACAGAGTGCTTTCACAGTTTTGTCACTGCCAGACAATATTTTCCCAACAAAGACAGCAGGAGGCCATCTGGTATCTGTCATGTAGATTGCCTATAATTGAGTGACACATTCATGAGAAAATGCAGCTCCAAACCAGCATGTGCCTTTTTTCCTCTTTGATGGCAATCAGCTTTGTGTACTGATATGTGTGAGGATGCAACATATAAAGCTGTCTTAAGTTTTTATTAAATAGTCTCAGTATATTTAGGGAGATGAAAAATTCAGAGTCGAATAAATGATCTGTAATCTAAAAAAATCAAAGAAAAACAATCTTTGCAGGAAGAAGAAACACAAGCAATTGTGAAAAACAATGTGATAACTTTTTAAAATGTTTAATATTTGTTAGCTGCATTTTTTGTGAACAGGGCAGGGAGTCAGTTTTATGTATTTGTTTTGGTTGTATAGTTCTTATTTTCTGATTACATTCAAATGTTATAAACTCCTGGCAGTGGAATATAAAATCCTGTAAAAGCTCAGTCTCACAAGTGAACAGTGAAATCATCCAAATTTTTAATAAAATATCATGTTACCCAGCACTTACTCAGCTTTGATGGGCGTCACTGTTCTCAAAGGCTATCCTATTTCTGCAGTGTCCCGTGTCTCACTTCTGGCACGTACACTGGGACATGATGTCCTACTGTTTGTTTTTACTCATGTTTTGGTTGACTTAGTTCAGGCCAGACAGCCTGATGCTTTGGACACTGGTTTCTCAAATAATTTACCCAAGAGGTTACAGGGGGTTCCAAGTGGTGAAATTGCTAAATGTCTTCAATTTGGTAAGCTACACAGAAACTAGAGAAACCATCTTGATGTCTGCTTTGTATGTGTTGGAACACTGGCACGGTTGTGTAAACACATACAGTTCTTCTTGTTTCTTTATAACCATGTGGAATTTTTAGGTGTTCTACAATTATGTATGTTTGTTATTAGAACTTAAAATAAACATTTTTCTAAGTTAGCTATCAGATAGTTTTAAATTTCTAAGATGGCATGGTAAGAGTTGTCTTCCAAAGTAATATGTAGTTGATCTGATAAATGAACAACTAAAACCATGAAGGCAATGTGGATTAAATACATATCTGGCTGGAACTTCTTGATCCTTCAGAAAGAAAACAATGATGATGCTCAACTTAAGTTACACACCAGAAATTCAACATGGGTACATTATGTGCTTTATATGATGATTTAGTAAAGTGTATCTTTTTTTTTACAGGACATATGACTCAGTTCTTTTACGTAGCCAAACATTCCAAGTAGGTGAAACTAAATGTAACCGTCCGCCAGTATAACTGATAGAGTAATTAGAGTTGCTACATTTAGTTATATAGTGTTCTAACACGTGAACCAGGTCTCATGCCACATGTTACATTATTGCCCTACTTCTGCTAGACCTAGAAAAACCTGTCTATTCCCTGGAGGCCTATCCACTAAGCTGATGTGTTTTTATTTCTGTGCATACAGTGCCCTCTTCAGGCAGACTGCTGCATCAACGGGCTGAGTTGCACCTAGAGATGCAAAATTTCAGCCAGGCAGTGCAGGATGCCAACAACCTCTGCAGACTAAAACCTCTCTGGATAAAGGTAAGATGAAAAGTTTGACTTGATTTATAGGACAGAGTTAAATATATCTGAGTCAGAATAAAGACAAAAGATAAACACAACCTGTAGCCTCAATGAAATCAGTCATTCTAACTAAACCTGGAAGATATGACCAGAATCTTATATCACGATACAAGTATGTCACATCATTAGAATGATATGTATCGCAATATAGTATATTTTCTATAAATTCAATGAATGAATACTTTATATAATGATAAAATTGGATGGACTATTCTTCTTCACAGAAGATATTTAATCAAAAATGTGTTGTACTCAGTCATGTGATTGTTCTTCCTCATTTTATTTAGAACTTCTGGGCAAATATTTATTTAAGAATCTAAGAATATAAAAAAACATTGTTTTTAAAAACAAATGAATACAGAATTAACATAAATGCTGTATAAAATAACATGTACACATGGAACTATATCAGAGAATTAAGACATGCTGGTATTTATGTTTTTGCCTGCATCCGTGTGGTGCATTGTAAGACTGTCAACCAATACAGATATCAGCATTAATGGCACAGATGTGCACTACAAGTTGCTCTTGCTACTTGAGACTAGAAAGTCAGGATTTATTCCTCTTTTATTAATGTACACTCCACCCTTCACTAACTGGGCTGAGCCTCTGATGGGAAGTTGTAAAGAAGTGGTAGAAAGTAGACTAGCAGTGCAGGACAGATGGCAATAACTGATTCTGCAGGACTTTGATGTAGAAAATGAGCGGTTGTATGTCTGCTTTGTCAGAGTGAACTGACACAAAACCATGCGACTGAAGCAGTGTGTAACTACATTCTGCACAGGTGTGGTTGGCTAACTTGCAAAAAAGAAGCGCTGCTGCTTCTAACACTGCTAGCACTACCAACACTCTGCAAACTAATCTGACAGTATCTGTGAGTAATGTTAAATGTGGTACAAAGTGCTGCACATTTCTATGACAAACATGATTTGTTTATTAAAGAATGTGAATAATGGTTTCATGTAGCCAGTGTTCAACTGACTAGTCAGTTAGTTGTCAGAAACAGCCATAGTAAACAGTGTATTTTAAGACACCACGAAATAAACGATAAAAGCAGAATATGCAACCATGGCATTTATTTATTTATTTTTTTTTTGTTCAATCATCCGATTTATGTGTTCATTTAGCACAGCCCTAAACATACCTTTGGCTGTCATTGTTTGTCATTTTTATTCACATTTTTACATTTATTGTTTAGTTTGTAGTAATTATACAAGACCCGATAAATTCTGTTTTTCTTGAGGTCATTAGTCTGCATACTAGCTGCAGGTATAAAACTATGATAAGAGCTTTATAAGTTAACCACCTTGACATAAAGTGCCAAATGCTTTCTCAGTGAGTCATGTCACAGAAGTTCTTTTATAAAACACTTGTTTCGGCATGTCAGTAGGGGTGAAAGCTCTCTAAGCGTTATCTTCAGAAGCCTCTGTATCATTCTCCTGCCAGTGTTGGGTGGAATCGTGATGCCTGCATTAGTGTGCAGCCATGCTCCTTCGCTATGGAAGGGCTGACTCACCATCAACTTGTCAGTCAAATTCCACTTCTCACTTTGCTCAGAAAGTTTCTCTTTCCAGACTGCTAACCTGACTTGTAGCTTAATAGTCCACCTGAGCAAACTAACAGCTCCTCTCTGCCAGTCACTGCCTACTCTTTCTCATTTGGCCATGTTGGAATGCGTTTTTGCTTCCACCGTGTATCGAGATTAATGACTCATTGGCCAAGTTGACTGCATTAGCTACTACAAACAGCAAGTAAGCCCTGTAGGCCACTGTAGTTATCCAGTCCCACTTTAATTTAGCATTAGCTGTCTCACAGCCCACGTTAGCTGCACCAAGCTTCCCAAACATTTCAGACAGCAAATCACCACTTAGACCGTGTCCCTGTTGAAGCATAATTTTAGATTCACTTACTTAAATGTTTGTGTGATATGCTTCAGGCAGCAGTATGCTTAAGTGAGATGGGGCTAATGCATTCTCCATGGTGACAACCTCAGTTTAGAGCATTCTTTCAGACAGCGATAGACTACACTACACTACAGTGGTGCCCTTTGACAGTCAAGGCGGTTCCCATCAACATACTGGGTCACAAACTGATCGTGTGCGGCAGCATTCACTAATTGTCACTAGGAGCCAGTAACTTTCCAGGAACTCAAAACCTGGACTTCTGTCAGGAAGAAAAACCTCATTCTAGAAGTGGTCACCCAAATCTGAGCCAGTTTTGGCCAACCACAAGTCTGTCTGTTTATATTGAGAGAACACTGAGTGCCTGAGTTATTTCTCCCCAAGGACAGAGAAGCCTCAACTGGAAATAGATTAAGTTGTCCGCGATTGGCTGCAGGTTGTTTTATGCATTTCCTCCCACTCTATACTGACCAGTGGGAGAGAGACCACTGTGGAGTTAGTCACGACTACTTCCACTGCGTCTAGACATGGTCTCCTAAGCCAAGGGGGAGATTTTTCATCCTCATCCAGAACACCTCACCCTATGGGCTACCCCTGTGAGCAATCCAGTCTAAATACAGTGGAACTTATGTAGAAGGTTATCACTATTCAGTGAGCAAGAGTGTCCTCCACAAGATCATTGTATGAACACAACTGAGGAGGAAGAGTGGTGTGAGGAATCTCAGATTTACTCATTTCAGTGCTCTGTGACAGCATTATGCTCTTCAAGAGCAAAACTGCATCGCTGGCTTCTGAGAAGAAAGTTAAGAGATTGTTCTAGATGGTGAGACATTCACTCATTTTATCCAAAAACAGGAGTTACAAGATAAGTAACCTCAAGTATTTAACATTTTTGAGACACGAAGGCTGTATTTTTGCTATATTTTGCACCCGTTATTTTTGAGATTTTAAGATCCTGCAAATCATTATGGTGCTATGTCGTTCTTTACCTCCTATAATAGAGGTGTGGTCTCTGCCATAGCGGCATTTAAGTCATATCAAATGGCTCGGATCAGTTTCTAACAACTCAACAAACACGATTGTGTGGTTAAAAAAAAATTTAATTTGCATTTCAGTAACAGTAAAAAATAGTGTTCATGTTTCGTATAGTATGTGGTCAATGCATTCATGCTTATTAATCATATAATCGGATAAAAAATTGTGTCTCACTGCAAAGTTCAAAAAATGTCTTTGTTTTTTGACTGACAAGCAACTTTTTTTGGTGATTTAGGCTCACTGTCTGAAAGCTACGGCACTGAGTAAAGCAGGCCGGAACGATGAAGCCTTGCAGGAATACTTCCTGTGTGTGGCGCTAAAGCCCGACTGGACCAAAGTGAAACTGGAGGCTCAGAAGGTAAGAAAGACATGAAATGTGTTATTTAATGCCAATGAAAACCAGTCATCAGAAGCAAAAAGTCCAGTCCATCAATAAAGCTCAGAGAAACACACAGGGAGAACATGCTATTGGGCAACAGTTCTAACCATTGCACCACTGTCCTGCCCTCTGAGTAAGATATTGTCATCAGTTTTGTTGAAAATAATTTTTTCAGGCAAATGTAAAAAGGCTATAAAACCTCCATCTGTTTGTTTCCTGCATCTGACGTCATGTGAATCACAGACAAAGCACGATTCATGATCTCACGTGTTCCTAGTTTTGCCGTGTCATTATATTGCTTAAACTTCCTGTTTAATGGCTCCATTCTTTAAAGGAAATGGGAAATTAAAGTGACGGTGCACAGAAATGTCACCTGATATGGACTGTTGTTGTGCATTCTGCATTACTCTTGTGTTTATGGGGTGGTTCCAGGTGTATAAATTCTTTTTGGACATTCAGATTTTGAGCTCATGTCACAAGGCAGAGTGTTATGAATCGGGGAGTATAAATCAGTATCCAGCTGTCTTTGATAATGTTTTTGCTAAATTTACCTGTTCTCTTCTTTCTGTATTGTGACCATTAATTGCGTTTGCTGTTTTGTTTTCCCTCAAAGATCCTCAGTGAGGTCTTCTCCTCTGTGTTTGAGAACGAGGATCTTCCAACGCCACTGCACCCTCTGCAGGGAGGGCTGGCTACGCGCCTCATCAAACCTCCTGCCTTGCTCAGATCCCTGAGGCCACTCACACAGAAACCAGGCTCCTCCTCACAGGTAACTGCAGACATTATCATGATCAATTTATTTATACAATTTCTTTTCTGGCATCTCAGTAGGTCTGTCACACTTTAAAGGACAAGTGATATACTATATAATGTCCTTTCATGTGAGATTTAAGCTGGTTATTATGAGGATGACTGATTGTATCTTGGCATTGGAGTATACGCATGGTCTTAACAAATGCCATAGATACACCCAACAGATGCTATGGTAGCATGCAAGTCTAAGAATATGTCTACATTTTCCTGATAGATGAAAATTGGCTATCATAACTAAAAATTTATTTAACAAGCAAAGTAAACTCCCAGTCTGCCTTTCAGCTTTATTCAGAGAACGTGTATATTCATATTTCAGGTGGTTTCTCTAAATGTTGAATAAAGGTGCTTTTGAAATAATCATTCCTTTTTTATTTATCATCCCTGCTTGACATACTTCCATCTCTCTCTCTGTGTCTGTGTAGGACTCAGAGTTCAGTGTGACTAAAAGTGCTTCAGTGGATGACTCGTCCTCCAGACTCAGTGTTCTGTCGCCTGGTAAATCGGACCCTTCTGCAGGGGAGAGCAGCGCCAAGAGCCTGGCTGATGTTTTGGCTGCACTGCCAGCACCCCCTGGTGGCCTTAAGAGGAAACACAGCAGTGATGAGCCTTCAGCAGCCTTCAACCCTCCCTCTAAACTTCCCAGATCTGGTATGAAACTCAGTTTCATTAGAAAATGAAATGCCTCAGTTGCTAAATATAATTTCATTACATTAGATTGAGCCTAAAATTGGAAAAGAGTAAATCTAAATTTATTTATTGGTCAGTCAGCTCTGTTGTTGATTTATCTGCAGGTCCATATAATGACACTCCTATTACCATTAGACACACACATTCATTTTAGGATGTACCGCAAGAGAAACAGAACAAGTAGTACACTGAATAACTTCCTAATAATAATAATAATAATAATAATAATAATGGTAATATCTACTTTCAGTAGATATTATTCTGTACTCTGCTTTTATCTTTTAAACCATTCAAATTTCTAGTTGCTGAAAAGAATATTCACTGTCAGTACTGCTTTTTAGTACATACCAGTGTTTTTGTTTTGGCTCGCTACCAAAATTGACTAATTAAATATACTTTCCTGAAATTTACTTAACATTGAATGCAGTAAACTTTAGACCACTACTGAACTTTGCACAAAGCAGCAGTGAATGAAATTAGTTGTAATTTAGCCTTTGCCTGGAATCCAGTCATTATTGTTGTAAAATGAATTAAAGGTGATATATTACGCTCATTTTAACAAGTTAATATACTGTAAGTCCCATAATGATTTTCCAAAAGAGAATGATTTTGGGGATCAACAGCATTCAGTGATTGACTCAGCTTGCCAATCAAGACAATAACAGGCTTGGGAATGGTCTGTATTTAATCACAATATATGTAGCAACAGAGAAGGAGACAAAAATCAGATGTAATAGACATGACTGACTAAAAACAAGCTGAATTCAGATTGTACTCAACTAAACAAGGTGACATTAATGCACCCGGTCCCTGTTATTGGTTTCAAATCACTGAACATCCTGTCTTTGCTCAGCGCTGTACTTCTTTTGTATATGACAACGTCACATGAAGCCTTTCTATTATTATTGGCACACTAACATGAGGATTTATTCCATTCAGAGAACTGCTGGTAGGGCTTTTTTTCTCCCCATCCCACATTTGGTAATTTTAAGGACAGTATTATTAATAGTCTTTTTGTGAAAACTTCCTGATAGTGTTCTACAGAAGCTGCCTGGTGTCTGGGAAAGACCCTATATCTGGGATACAAAAAGGTCCTTTAGGAGTCCTTTATTTTGGCTTCTAAGGAGCTCTCCAGTAACTTTAAGTAATCCAAGTTTAGAAGTGAATGTCTAATTTCCTAAATATTCCACTGTGTAATCCAGTTTAGTATATTTGTCAGCAGCTACTGTACAGTGACAATGAGCCAGTTTTAGCTTGACACTGAATCAGTTAACCTGATGAGTTGTTACACTAATTTTTAATGGTATAATATTGCTGATGGGTTAGGACAGCAGATTGTTGGCAGCTGGTTGTTTCTCATGTTCTTAGCAATGCAGAAGTGTTAAATTTGAATGTACACCAAGAAATCATCAGCTGCCACATCCGTCTGGATAATAAGTGAAAAGCTGATTTCTGTTCAATGTAATATGAGGGCGTAATTTTACCCTCATCTTGACAGGATAATAAAAGGAAAATGATTCACAGTTGACATAATTTTCTGACAGGCTTTGGCACGAAGTGTTCCTGTTTAAAATAAGATCTGTGGCCTATTTTTTGTTGACCATACAAATGTTATTTTTTTCAAGCAAGAGGTAAATATGCTTGTGACACTAAGCCGAACAGGAATGCCCGCTTGCTCATGAACTTCTGTTGCTGATGATTATTCGTGCAGATGAGGCGGACACCTATCAGACAACTGCTGTTTCTGGAGGGAGGTTAGTTCCTGCTGAGCTGTTGGACAGTGGAGACCTGGAGTGTTCACTCTGCATGAGGTGAGCACACACAGTCCACTTACAGCACACATTCAAAATGTGCATTTGCAATGACGCTTAAGACCTGTTAAATTCCAACAAATGCGTCATCAACAGATGCACCAGCACAGCATCATGCTATCAGTTGGTGTGTGCGGATATGTAATTTTAGCATTCTGCTCTGTGCTTTCGGTCATTTTTCCTCCAGATTGTTTTATGAGCCTGTGGCCACTCCTTGTGGACATACCTTCTGCCTCAAATGTCTGGAGCGCTGTCTGGACCACAATCCCAACTGTCCTCTGTGCAAGGAGAATCTGTCTGAGGTACACACCCATAGATGCACAATGCTTCAGAAAGGCTTTAACTGCTCAGTAGAGGGTAATAATGTCAGTGTGACTCATTTGTAGTTTCATTAAATTGTTGACTGGACAAAAGTAAGTCTCAGTGATTCAAATGAATAATGAATAAAATATTGAATAATAAATTGATAGTAGAAAGTAAAAAGTAGAATTTTTTATTTGTGTCTCTAATATGCAATCGGTGATAACAAAATTTGGTTTATGTGTTGTCATTACAGTATTTAGCCAACAGGGGTTACAACAAGACCTTGCTGATGGAGGAAGTCCTGCAACGTTACCTAGGAGATGAGCTGGCAGAGAGAAAGAAAATCCATGAAGAGGAGATGAAGGAGCTGTCCAAGTCAGTTTTACACTCACTCTCTCACAAACGGTCTAAAAAAAACTGAAATCTTATCAGTTACCAATGTGAGACATGCAGACAAAGACCAGTGACAGTCTCTTTACCATTCTTCTTTCAGCTTGAATCAGGAAGTTCCCATCTTCGTGTGCACCATGGCCTTCCCCACCATCCCCTGCCCTCTGCATGTTTTTGAGCCACGCTACCGCCTCATGATACGTCGCTCAATGGAGACCGGCACCAAGCAGTTTGGCATGTGCATAGCTGACGAGCTCAAAGGCTTTGCTGACTACGGCTGCATGCTGCAGGTGAGTGTGTGGCTCCAGCTCATACAGTTTTCCTCTCTCACGTTCCTTTTTTCATCTTTCTTTCCTGCGTGCAGTCAGCAAACAAAGATCTTATCAGTGATAATATGATACTTTTTTCTTCAGGTGCGAGATGTGAAGTTCTTTCCTGACGGTCGTTCAGTGGTCGATACCATTGGCGTGTCACGGTTCAAGGTTCTCAGCCATGGCCAGAGAGACGGCTACAACACTGCTAAAATAGAGTACCTGGAAGACAAAAAGGTGGGCTGTGTGGGCATTCTGTCATTAGTTGTCATTTCAGACACTTTACATCATGCTGCTGCCCGTCAAAAGTGACACAAAGTAGAGCTCAAGGTTTTTGCCTGACTGTTCAGCAGTGAAAAGAAAAACTGAGTGTTCTCTAGCATTTCATGGGCCTATTTAGTTCTGCCATAAGAAAAACTAATCTTTTTCCCTAATTATTGTTTTTTTTTTTGGCTTACTAAAACAAATATAAAATCTCTTTTTGATCAGATGGATGGGGAGGAGCTGGCGGAACTTCTGAAGCTGCATGACTCTGTGTATGATCAGGCCAACAGCTGGTTCACCTCCTTAAAAGACAACATGAAGAGTCAGATACTCAGCCACTTTGGACATCTTCCCGGCAAAGACCCGGACCCACAGGTCTGAAAGCACAAATGTAGCATCATTTCACACATTTTCATCTAAAGACAAACATACAGTTTGATGAAACATATGCATTCAAGTAGCACAAAATACAGTGGAAACAGGAGAAAGAAAACCAGTAACATCCTCAGGATAAAAGAAAAAAAACATCTTTTTGTGCTATTGCACATCAGAATTACAACTGTAGTAGAAAATATGGTGTGCAGTTTTGGATAAAAACGCTTTTGTAGATGCCTTTTAAAGCAAAAGCAGTTTTATGGTTGCATGCTGTTTAATGGACAGTAGTCTAAATCATTCAGAATTGGAGTGCATTTCATGTTAAGCGAGGTTTCCAAGTTTTGCCCTGTATTAAATCTTTAACACACAGAAAGGCAAAGTCAGTGATGTAGTTAATAAAAATAAATTGGCAACAGCAGCAAATGCAAATCTGTCACTTTCAGGAGATTTTTTTCATTACAGTACAGACTGGGTTGGCAACATTAGCAGCTAGAAGAAACGTATAAAGAGACTGAATTTCTCTGTCAGTTTATCGCTTAGAATTTATGCAAGCATTTACTGAATGAATAGGGCATAATTTTCTGATATATCTGATTGGCAACCACCATGACTAAACACAAGCTTAGCTAATAATTAGCTTATTATTACATGATGACAGAGGAAGCATCCATTGATTCACAAAGTCTAGACATTGTTCCCTTAGTGTTTAAGGCAGAGTCAATGTATGGAAGCTTCATCTCCATCTATATTATAGTTAGATTTGATTATAAGAGCTGTATTTTATGCATTTGAGCTATAGGGAGTACAGTGATCTTTTTGTTGTTTTTGTGTAAAAGTTTTTTCACAAGATATACAAAGACGCACTACTGCAGATATGTCATTTTCTGCCACTAATTCACCGATTTCTTCTGAAAATACTTGACAAGAATCCTTTCTTTAATAGGATACTTCTTTTTTTTTTTTTTCCTCAATGAATAATATTGTTGCGTAGCCATGACTGCACTCATAACACCATGCAGTTAAAATTTTATCTTAAAACATTCAGTCACTAAAGCTCCTTGGAAGTTTTCAGTCTAAGCAGCATAGGTGTTTATGAAAAAATTTTGGTTAAAAAAATTTGAGAGGAGGCAAGATGTTAGCCTTTGAAGACTGAAGTTTTAATTGCTGATCTAGTAAATGAACCCCTCAATAAAAAGCGTCACATATTTTGGTTGTATGATCCTAAGCAGTTCAGCTGAAGATATATTCCATCTGTATGCATGTGGAAAAATAAACATTACCTTGTGGAATGGATTTTTTTTTTAACTTCCTACACCAATAATCATCTCTCGACACCTGACTGCCAAATATAAAAAGTGTGATCATAAAGTAGTTCAGTGCTCTCAATCCACAGAAAATGATTACTCGAGTAGATACAGCCTCACCAAACGTTTGAAGATGTACAGACATTAATGTAAACTGTTTTTTCTTCTTAAATCTAATAAATCCCACTTGTTGTCCTGCAGGGCAGTCCCAGTGGTCCAGCCTGGTGCTGGTGGTTGCTCGCTGTCCTTCCCCTGGAAAACCGTGCCCAGCTCACTATCCTGGCCATGACCTCCCTCAAGGATCGCCTCATTGCCATCCGAAGGGTCCTCATCTTTGTCACTCGCAAGAGGCCGCGGTGATAGACCAGCTGCTTGAAAGAACCGCTCCGGCATCTATGCAGTGTGTTCAAGTCATTCATTTGTTGCGTTGGGTCGCTCTTTGACTGGTTCATTCGCTACTTACTCATTCTTTTGTCTACTCCTGCATCAGTTCGCTCTCTTATGCTTATTAATTCCTTCCTGTGTAATGTAGCCTTTCTGGGCACCCTTGTCAGTTCTGTTGAGAGTATCAGTTGGATCACAGTGCTGGCATGAGGGTATTGCTGCTTTCTCTTTATTCATCCAGAATCCCACCCCAAGCATCACCAACAGTGAATGAACTAGGCCACAGCACACCTCTAAACCAGTGACCTTTGGCCTCAATCCTTAGTCTTATTGGAGGTAAAATCAGTCAAGCTGAGCTGGGGCACTTTTATTAAGGTAACAGTGAGGTGATTTGCCTGACTCTCTTTATAAAGAAGACCTGTCATCACAAAAGCATCATTTCCTACATGTTTAAGTGGCGGTTTACAGAAGGGGAACAGAGCTGTGCGGCCTCAAGCGTCCACAACTGTGACAGTATGTACAGAGTGGGAAAAACTAACCCCGTGGCATAAAATGAAGAATACTTGGCAAGATGGAATTGCACATGTGAATGTACTGGCCTGGCTGTAGTTTGTTAATGTTTTTTGGTTGTTGTTTTTTTTTTAACTACACATACAGATTCAGTTGTGATGGGGTTGGGTAATCTAGCATTTATAGAGGAATTATACAGATTTTTAGCAATTAAAAAATAAACAGCACTTTCCAGGCTTTCCTACTTCATTTTAATTAAGGAAATGTGTTTGATTGTTATACAATTAGGACAACACTTCTAGAAAGCAGTATTTATCTCGGAGGTGTAATTTATTATGGAAAGAAGACAGCATGGTGGACAAGGAATAGCTCAAGCGGACCAGCTCCCTGACTGTGGGAGATGCACAAATCCCTGCTTCCTGTCAAAACGATCAGAATAAAATGAATGAAAACTGGATGCAGAGATTTATAAGTTGGCCATTTAACCTGGAGCTAAAGTGACAGTCCAGGAAACTACATGTACAGCTAATCACATGAATACTTCTGATTCAGACTGGATTGTGATTCTACCCCCAAAAGATCAGATTGCCCGCCCCTCTTGGTAAGGGTTAAAAATAAGTCCTGTAAGCATACCAGCAGCTGACGCCTCATTATAAATCTTCCTGAGCTGAAACTCTTGTGCAAAAACATCTGTACCTCAGATTGTGTGAAAGGCAGTAATGAGTGCCATGACAGGCATTGTGTTGACATGGTGATTTTTGCTTAACGCTAAAAACCACAGGCTACAACGAATAAGAACAAGTGCAACAGTGCAACTCTGCAACCTGCTCCAGCCGTTCTGAAAAGAGGTTGATCGTAGGACTGAAGACTAAACCTCAATCACTAAAGTTGTGCTTGCATTTATAAAAGCGCAGGTACAAATGCATCCTCGGATATCGCTGATCTGGAATTTTTTATGTCCTCAATGTAGCATATCTATGGGACTTCAAATACAGGCATAGTTTTAGGGGCTGATTGTGTATCTCTGTGTCTCTGCTATGCCCTTAGGTGTATGTGTAAAGTAAAATCTTAATTTAGGTGATTTTCTGTGTGTATCAGTGTAACTCAGAGGCCTTTGTAATGTTTTATTTAAGGAACGTTTGAACTTCTCTCTCTATCCCTTTCTATGTTAATACGTTTACATGCACACTGAAATATGATTCCTGAAGGTTTCTTATAAACATTTATCTAAGTTTATATTAAAATTTTCTCACCCAAATGTGCATCTTTGATGCTGTATCAGTGTGAATATTTAAGTTTTTTTTTTTAAATCATTGTTATTTTTAGCTTAGATTTTTTTTGTCTGCTGCAAAGCTGGCTCAGTTGGGGCTTTGCATCCTCAGCTGTTGGTTTGAAAATCTTAAAATTGATGGACAATAATGACCCTGTAAACAAAATATGTGTAATGTTTGGATTAAAGGTACTTCATGAAATTTGAGGTAGTACAATAGAGCATTTTTTTTGTATCTTGAGATCCAATACAATAACACTACAATGTTGAACATGTTACAAAATAACATGTTAAACTTGCCAAAGGCACAGCCAAAAAAGAGCTGATGCAGATTATAAAATATTCAGAATATAAGTGAATGTAAACAAGAGAATTCTACTTAAATACCTGGAAAGAAATGTAAGTGGTGCTAAAGGAAATGGTTTAAATTTCACTCATTCTGCAAATCCCGGAATGGAATCCAGTGGCTCTCAAGAATGAAGAGCATCCTACATCTCTTTCTGCACACCTTTAAGCAGATTGGGTTGTGATTCTAATCACATTATCAGTGTGCATATAAATGCATCTTCTCTGTGTTCCCGTTTCCTTTCAAATGTTTGTGACGCCACTGCAGTCACTTGCTCTCCAGATGGGAACTGTTACAATGTGCTGCATTTCCCTGGCATATTTGTAAAGGGAGCTCTTATACCTATTTTTTATTGCAAATAAAGAAAAACACATTCAGTCGTGTCTGTTTTGTAGCTGTTTCTTTCACACTTTAGAGCAGAGTTTCTCAAAACTGACATGCACCAATACTCAACAGCAGTTCATCCCTTGCACCCTACAGTCATTGAAGTTTAGTGACATAAAAGGGAACAAGACTCTGTTAGTAAACTCTTGCTTTTATTACCTGTAAAACTCATATTTCATTTAAATTCACTCCATATCTTTCTCTAGCTCTCTCCCACCCTACCTACCTCACAGAAGTCAAGCTGGAATTGATGGTCAAGGTCACATGACAAATTATTGAGACATTGACATTTTTTGTTGTGGTATACCCACCACTGTTATTAGCTTTTGTTTTAATAAATTGTTTGCCGTGAGGAAGTCACCATTGCATGCTTTTACTTAAATGCCCTACTTTCATGATATAATATCACTGTTGTGTAAACTTTTTACATTTTCCATAAATTTCACCCAAAAGCCAAATATCCTTAACTTTTTGTGAATAGTGTGTGTTGTATAGACTTGAGAACCCCTAATTCTAGTCTTAAGAGGGAACAGGGCCTGAGACATCCAGTTTGAGCTCTTAATGCTTAGTGTGGACTTCTAGGGAGGAGAGAGGGAACATGATTGGTGTATTGCTCACTCAAAAGATCAGACAGCAGATTTGGCTCACTCAGCCACTGTAGTCCACACAAAAAGCATCTTCCTGTTTTGTCCTCCTCTTAGGCCCTGCTCTGGTGTTTTATATAGTCTGCACAATGTGACTGTTACTGGGCAAAATGAACTGTGGATGTTTTTTTTTCTTTAAACATATCCCTCTCCCCCAGCATGGCTGTGACACCTGCAGGCCATAGGGGGGCAGTGTTCGTTGGTAAAATAGCAGGTGAATCATGGGGGCATTGAGTTCATACAAGCCTCCAGCTGAGAGGAGACAGGAATATAATAACAACACAGTCATGTACAGCAGTCATCATGGTCAGACACGCCTTTGATGTTGCACAAAGCGCATCTTGTCAACAAAAGAAAGCAAACTCGCATCACTGACATAAAAACATTGCATTGTTTACAACAATATGAATAGACATATTATGCAAACAAACCTCAGTATTTTTGAGAAAGGAATATGCAGGACTTTTAGGAAATGTCTTGGAATTTGAATTTTCTCATTTAGCAGTGATTTTTAAAACCAATTTGTCTGATTTCAACCTGACTTAAGATATATATTTGAGCAGAACATGAGGTGTGGTGATGAAAATGGCATCTTTGTTCACTGGATAAAACCTTAAAGTGATTTTTTTTTAATTTCAGTGAAAATTAATTTAATTTGGTTGAACAAATGGACTGCAGTGTTTGAACAACAGCTACAAACCAACCAAAAACTTACCCATGTCTCTGGAGGTAAACTCAATTCAATAAGCTTCCACTTAATGCTTAGACTGTGGTTTAAATTATTAAAGGAACAGAGGATTGTCTGTCTGTCTGTCTGTCTGTCAATCTCCATTCTCATTCAAATCCAAGAACCAAAAAGTCTGAATGACTTCAGGTCACACAACCATTAAGTTTTGTGCACATATGTGAACACTATCATAGCTGTACTTCCTTTTCTTTCACCAAAGCATTCTGGTTCATTAGCTCTGTCCTGTGAAACAAACTTTTCACACTCTATGCAGTCATGAATAATCAGTCTCTTAGGTCTTCTGGCATGCTCTTTTTTACAACATTGCTTTTATTCATTGAGATTTTCTGGAATTTATTTATGCACAGTTCTATTAAAGTCCCACCATGGCATTTCAATCAGGTTGTGGTCCGGACTTTGCCTGAGCCATTATAACACCTCTTTTTCAGCCATTCTGTTGTAGCTTTGCTGGTATGCTTGGGATCACTGTCCTGTTAATTACCTAACTGCAGCCAAGCTTTATCTGTTTTACAAATGGCGTCATTTTGACTCTAGAATACTTTGGTATACAGAGAAGTATCAACTCAATGATTGCAAGGTGCTTGTGGCTGTGGCTGCAAAACAAACACAAATCATCACCTCTCCACCACCATGCTTGACAGTTGGTAAGAGGTGTTTGTGCTGATATGCTGTGTTTGGCTTTCGCTAACTTTGGTCTTGTCTGTCCAAAGCACACTGCACCAGAAGTAATGTGGTTTGTTCAGATGCAGCTTTGCAAGTCTAAGCTATGCTGCCATGCTCTTTTTAGAGAGAATTTATTTATTTTTTTTTTTTAAGGTAACATTTCAAAACCACTCATACTTGATCAGTCCTTTTCTAATTGTACTGCCATGAACTTTAACATTTAACATGCTAACTGAGGCCTGTAGAGTTTGAGAAGTAGATCTTGGGGTTTTGGACATTTCTCTGAGCATTGCACAGTCTTGCTGAGACATCCACTCCTGGGATGAATCCTCCAGACCAGCAAACTGCACAAACTTCTGCTTTCACAGAGGTGCTCACACTTGCTGATGATCGGTTAATCCAGTGCAGTTGATTAGCAGCACCTTCTTAACTCCTATGGAAGCAGTAAGAGTGGCCTTAGTTTTTCTGCATAGAGTCCTATGAAAGCTTTCTTTTTCACATGACTGTTTGCGCACATATTTTCACTTTCAGCTTTTTGCTTGTGCCAACTTCACGACAAAGGGACAAAAGATAAAGAGATTGTCATATCATTTCCTGAACACATTAATGGTTTTCCCTTGAAAAAAAGTGCACAGAGTCATTTGAAATAACATTGCAATCTTCTTATGTACGCTTTTGTCCTTTTGTCCTGAAATTGGCCCAAGCAAAAGGCTGAGAATGAAAATATGTGCACATACAGTCATGCATGGAGTCCTGTGAATGCTTTCTTTTTCACATGACTGTATGGGAAACACATTCGTGGTGTTTCCCTTGAAAAAAGTGAAGTTTGAGGAAATAATTGGATGTGTTTTCTATTGTCTGTGTGGCTTTTTTCTACTTCCAAAGAAAACAGAGGTTCAACCATGACAGTGCTATTCTTCCACCCTGATACTGTTGATTTCATCAATGTGTCTGAGCACCACCCTTCTTTTATTCGTACACTAACACACCTTCAGTCCTGGCAAGCTGTTCTAGTAAAACCAACAGCTACATGCCCTGTTCCAGACAATCAGGGCTCAGGCTGAGGTAGAACTAGTCAATCTTAATCCTGTTTTTACTATTAGATTTGATGAAATGACAGATCTTGTAAATACAGCGTCATCAGCAAACCTCATCAACATCCTGACCTACAGAAGCTCCCACGTACACACACTGCTTCCATTGCATAAAGGAGGAAGCTGTTGCAGATCAAACACAAACAGAGTGTGTTTGCTCAGTGTTTGTCCCATCCAAACACACAACCTAACTAAACACACACACCGAACAAACATGATGAAATCAGGAAAGGAAGAGGAAACGAGGAACGGATTCAATGAATGTTGCATGTGTAGTTATATATAAGGCGTAATAACCATGTTTCAACAAACTGCATGTCTCCATCAGAGTAATAAAATACAGATAATACAGGTGTTTAAGTTTCCTCATCATAGATAACGACTCTCTCTTAAAGCCACTTATGCCTTATCTTATGCCATTTTTAGAATACATAATCATAATTGGGTGTTGGTATTATATAAATTGTCAGTATGCATCATGCACTATTTGGAAACTCAAGAAGAAGTAATGCTGAGATAAAACTGATCAGCATGCAACAGTTTGGACTGAGTCATGCACAAAGATTCCCTCAGCCTCTTCAACACAAATGTTGTATTCAAATATGCTATTTATGGTGAAAAGGAATGTCAGTGAAAAATTACATTAGTGATTTTAACTGTCTGACAATTCAAGAGTCCTTACTTTCTGAACAGTTACTCTTTTGTTTACTGGAAAACTTAGATTATTTTAATAAACCACATGCACGCGTGCACACATTTAGAAGAGGTTTGAATCAGACTTGTCTCTGTTAACTACCTGTCCCTGTTTGACCCGACTAACAGCTGTGGCTGTTGAGTCACTGTGTAAGTACCATCTACTGATCTTCCAAATACAAACAAGAATGTCCAGTGACAAAGCTACTTCCTCCACCTTGAAGGTGTGGATTCATGGCAGCGGGTGTGTTTGCAACAGAGATTAAACAGTATTGTCACCAATTTCAGGTTCAGCCAGGTCGCATGCACTGTAAGAAACTTCTCCTTCAGACTTCCACGGCACTATTTTTTGTTTTTATACATTGTGCAACAAGAAAAAATTCATATGATGCAGATGAGTAACTGGTTACAGGAAAAAAATACCTTGTGAGGAGAGCACACCTTTGATGCAACCTGACAAGCTGCTCAGCTAAGAAGCAACTGGCATAAAAGTTTATTATGAAAACATGAAGAGAAACAGAAAAGCCATGTAAACACTTAGCATCCACCTTCATTGAGGTCTGAACAGTGCACTTTTTGAGTCACTCTGGGCAGGCCTACAAAGAGTCTCAGTGTATTTTCCAGGTCTAGAATAAACTAGGCAGCCTAATTTATATGTCCAGCCTGAAATCTCCAAAATATCCCTTCTATAGATAACACATGAAAGCAGGGCACACCCAGAGAGTGATACTTTGATGTCTTTGGGTCATCCCCCCTCCATCACCTTCAAAGGAAAGACTCACTCAAGTGGGCAGACCAAAGAGCATAAGTTTTAGGGCAGAGTGCAAAATTATTTTTATTCCCAACAGGATGTGAAACAGCAGTTCTTACAGCAAAAGCCATATGACCCAATTCTTGTCTCCTGATGTCTTCATACTTTGTTCAGTGCTCTTGCTATTTCATTATGCTCCTTCCTATTGTCCCTTCTTTTCGTAAATGTAATTGTTATAAAATCTGTGAACCCATTTGCTTTGCAAGAGAATAATGCTACATTCAAAAGGAGGGCTTTGTATTCAAAGTGTCCCTTGTTAGAAAGACAATGACAATATACTTAAAGTACTTTATGTTTATTTATTTTTACATGTATGAGCATTTGATAACGCCAAAGTTCATTGGTTTCATTCCACATGAGCCAACAGATGTTCATTTTTTTGGCATCTGTGGATTGCCAAATTAAAGTGAGCGAGGCAGTAGCATAAGCTTTAACATCTGGATCACCAACACCAATACAAAGGAACTGTAAAACTGATAGAAAGGGACATACAGGGCTGTAGAAAAGAAGAGCAAAGAAAAGAAAAGAAAAAAGAAAAAACACAAAATTTACAGCAGAAAACAGACTAAAAACAAATGTAGAAGTCGAGGCTTTAGAAGAAGAATACTGCTTTACTTTCATATGAAGGAAATAGGGAAAGTTTTGAAGTGCTACAAGTGACTACACAGTAGTGTCAATGGCTAAAGAGAAGACACACAAATGGATTGCTGTCATTTAAAAACATTAGAATCTTGTCCATTTCAGGAATCAACAAAATAAGGAGCATTCATGCCAAGAGGAATATAGATAAATATAGATAAATTAATATAGATGCACTATATGGATACAATTATTGGACCATGCCTCTTAATCAGTGAATCCAGGTGTTTCATTCACTCCCATTGCGACAGGTGTACACAATCAAGCACCAAGTCGTGCAGTCCCCCTTTACAAGCATTTGTGAAAGAATGGGTCCTTCTAAAGAGCTCATTGAATTCCAGCATGGTGCTATAGGATTCCATCGTTGCACCTTTGTAGTGTGGAAGCATTTAGGAATTAAAGCAATTTAGCCACAAAGTGCATGGCAGACTATGTAAAGTTACTGAGCAGGTGGCTGAATACTGAGGCACATAGAGTGTAAAATCATCAACACTCTGCTAACTCAGAAACTGCAAAGTTCAAAACCTCCTTTGGCATTAACATCAGGACAAAAACTGTGTGGCATGGGTTTCCATGGCCAAGCAGTTGCATCCAAGCCTTATGTCACTAAGCACGATGCCAGGCTTCAGATGGACTGGTGTAAAGCATACCACCACTGGACTTTGGAGCAGTGGAAATGTTTTCTGAGGAGTAACAAATCACAGTACTCTGACTGGTAGTCTGCTGGACAAGTTCGGGCTTGGTGAATGTCAGGAGAATGTTACCTGCCTGGTTGCATTGTGCCAGCTGTAAAGTTTAGTGGAAGATGGATAATGCTATGGGGCTGTTTTTATGGGCTTGGCCTGGCATCCTTTGTTTGCATTCAATGCTTCCAATTTTTGGGAACACTTTGGGGAAGGCCCTTTTCTATTTCATCATGACTGTGCCACAGTGCACAAAATAGGGCTCATAAAGGCATGACTGGACGACTTCGGCATGAAAGATTATGACTGGCCCTCACAGATCTCTGACCTTAACCCCGTTCAACATCTCTGGGATGAACTAGAACAGAGACTGTGAGCCAGGCCATCTCATCCAACATCAGTGTCTGACCTCACAAATGCTCTTCTGGATGATTGAAAAATTCCCGCACACGCACTTCAAAATCCTGTAGAAAGCCTTCCTAGACGAGTGAACCCTATTATAGCTGCAGAGGGAGACCAACTTTATATTAATGGCTATGGATTTAGAATAGGATGTCATAAAAGCTCCTGTAGGTGTAATGTGTAGGTGACCCAATACTTTGTCCATGCCTCAAGGAATATAGATATACATAGTAAACTTTATAGTGATTCTAATTACTGAGACAACTTATTTCAGTCTAACCTGAATTAAACCCACAAACCTTTACTTCAGACAGTATCTGCATCACCTCCAGCATTAGTCTTCAGGATTGTTGGAGGACAAATTATCCAAGATGACTTGTGAAAGAGGACGCTGATATCATCGTGATGTGATGTGTTATCAGTATGCAGCTAACCATTCAGACATGGCTGCTGACAGGTACCATAAGAGGGATGGCAGCAGGAAATAATACAGCCCATCTGCACAGCAGTGACAGCAGCACTGAAATATTTATCACTGTTTCCATTTCACATGCTCTAATTGCCCTGTATCCCTGATCAAGAGAGAGAGGGAGAGATAGAAAGAAGGCTGAGAGAAAAAGAAAAAGGAGGAAAAACACCAACACGTGCCATGAAAAAGTGACTTCCTATTATTAACATATTTACTCAATGACATTTATCTGATGACTGTTTTAAGGTGTGTTTAGCTTTATTTCGCGTTTCAGATATCTTAACTGTTTTCACATCTACCATAAAAGATGGAAGATTTGCAAGCTCAGCATGTGAGAATCCATCTTGCCAGGCTTCAAGCTGCAGTACATGCATGTGGCCAAACCATAGTGGTTCAGACCAATCAGACTGTGGATTGTATGAGGGACCACAGGCAACTATGAGTATACTTTAACCCATGATTGGCATTGATAGACAGCTGGTTCATCCAAGTATTAGAATTTTTTTCTTCTACAGTTACAAAGGGAGACTTAGTTACTTCAGTGTAGCATAGTATCTCTAGTCCAGGATGCCATGTGCCAGTTTCTTAAATAATCATCTCACAACCTCTTTGATCTTTTACCTGCTCAGAGGAGCCTGGTGTCTTGGTTGGAAAACAGTAGATGGAGCTACTAAACGCAAACCACAACAGTGACTGAAGTTATATGTCAGTCACTGAGGGCAATTTACTGCACAAGTACCACTTTCACTGGTCATACTTGCCATACATTTTGATGATAGTACATTTTCTTATACACTCACCGGCCACTTCATTAGTTCCAGCTGTTACTGGGTTGAATCTTCTCTCAAAGCACTTTTTACTACAAGCCTCATTCACCCATTCACACACACATTCATATAGCACTTTATTCTAAGCCGTTAAGCGCATTTAACTATCATGCACACATTCACACTCTGACGGATGCATCGGGAGCAATTTGATGTTCAGGACACTTCGGCACGGAGACTGGAGGAGCTAGGCCAACACTCCTGTTGGAAGATAACCTGCTCTACCTCCACTGACCAGGTGCAACCAACTCCTACATCAAATGAACCTGCTTTTAAGTGCTACTTCATCTAGTCCCTCTGCCCCCTTATTTTTTTGCCTGTTGGTTTAAAATAAAGGATCTTGCTGGGATTTTCAAGTTGACGGAAGTGGTTGGAAACAGCACACATGGACTTCCTGAGCCACAGAGTTACATAGGACCACTGTGGCCCAGGCTCACTGCTTGGTTAGTAAAGTAGGCTATCTGAAGCTTAAAAGAACCCCCCCCCCAAATCCTTTTTGTTTTTATGCTTTAATCACAGCACAGGGGGTTGTGGGGGGGTCGGAGTTGTTTCAGGGCCCCAGAAATTCTTGTGCTGTCCCTGTTTGAGGGGCGGAGAATAAGGAGAGAGAGAGAGAGGGAAAGAGACATATGGACAGACTACAGGAAAGAGAGGGCGGAGAGACAGAGAGCGACAGAGAGAGAGAGAGAGAGAGAGAGAGAGAGAGAGAGCAGGCAGCGCCGCGGCCGTGAGTCGGTATGTAGCTGCAGCAGAGCAGGAGCTTCTGTCTGGGAATACAAAGAGGGATAAAACGCGCCTGGGGTTCAGAATAGTAGCGACTGGATTAAAAATAAAACTCCCCGAGGATGAGACACACGCCGTCTGCCTAAAGGACACTAAAACACGCTCTTATTCGTCTAATTTATCACCGTTTTTTTAACGAAAATGGCGAACGACTCACCGGCCAAAAGTCTGGTGGATATAGACCTGGCATCCCTGAGGGTGAGTGTATTTCACGCTCCTCTGTAGCTTTTCTGTCTCTTTTTAAAACACAGCCTCACACCGACACAGCCCTGCGGTAGCCTTTCTTTGTCTGTATCCGCTGGCAGGAGAGGCGAACCGGGCGCAGCCGGCTCCTACATCGAACGAACCCGCGTTTAATTGCAACGAGAATCAATTAATCTAGTCCCCCCTCTTCTTCTTCTTCCTCTTCTTTTTTTGTTTGTCTCTTCCTTTAAAATCCAGGATCCTGCTGGGATTTTCGAGCTGGTGGAAGTGGTTGGAAATGGCACATATGGACAAGTCTACAAGGTTGGTTTGAGCCTACATCTATCTCTCTCTCTCTCTCTCTCTCTCTCTCTCTGTGTGTGTGTGTGTGTGTGTGTGTGTGAGCCTCATCTGAGAGCACACTGGCGGCGGAAACTGGAGCACAAACATGCATTTATGTATTTTTTCCTCTCTCACGGTCTCAGGAGCACATTTATTATCACATCACCCCCTCCCCTCCTTCACTTGGGACCGGCGCAGTCAGGACTGGATTATCTCTCTGATGGCGTTTTGGCCTCTCCTCTGCTTTGCATCCGTTTATCACGAGTGCATTTATTGTTATTCGGGCGATGCTGCGATCACCCCAGTAACGTCACGCCTATTTTGGTCCTGAAGAGGTCCCTCCTCTCATCCACACCCCTGCAGAATATTCCCCACACAGATAGGGCCGGCCCAATCCGTGCATGACGGGCTTTTTTACCACGCTGACCGACTTGTGCGCCATTGGGTGGGCGGTGTTTCATTGCGCATTCGTGCACAACCATTGCCCAGCAGGCCTTTCAGCTGGAGTGGCTCAGTGCTGCATTAATGGGGATAGGCCTGTTCATCCCATCACAAAAGGCATTTGATGGAGACCTGGTGCTGTTGCAGCCCAGATTTCCACCTCCACAGCAAAGCAGCTGGGAGGACAAGAGGAGGAGTGGGTCACACAGCTGATGGATTTGCCATGGCTTCTGTTGAGCTGTTTAGAAACCACGCTCTGCATTGGAGAAATGTGAATTTTGCTGCTGTTGGAGACTGTTGGACGCTCAGAGTCAGGAGACTGGTTTGTTTCAAGTGATATCACAGGGATGTCAAGCGAGACAGAAAGCAGGTGATGCTGGCAGGGCTGTGACCTCCAGTCGTTTGCACCCTCGGATGCTTGTATAATGGACGCTGCAAGTCAAATCTGTGAAACGTGCTGAAGATGGAAAATCGGTCCACATGCTTTTCCCCACTTCTCTGCTGCGTTGTGGCATTAGCCCAGTCCAAACCTTTTAGGAATAAATCCAAGTGAATTTCAGTGAACTACAAACACCTTGACTGCAGCCTCTGTTGCATAATTTAACATGCCCTTTCCAATAGGTTTTATAGGTTTAATTAAAATACCGATTTCCGATGTCCCCGGTAGCGTAGTGCTTTGCGCATTCACCTTACAAGCAAAAGGTCTCTGGTTCAATCCCAGGTAGGGACACAAGCCCCTCTCACCATAGAGGGTTGTGTCAGGAAGGGCATCCGGCATAAAACCTCTGCCAAATTACCAATGTGGATTAATCTGCTGTGGCGACCCCTTGTTGGAGAATACAAGGGAGCAGCCGGAAGGTCCAATTAAAATATTGATTTTCCACATGTGGACTGTGGAAAATGTCAAGAGAATCTGGCGCTGTCTAAAGCTGATCTTTCTCACATGTCGCACTTAGCAGGAGCAATGTGTCCCAGCCGTTGTTTCACTACTGAACATACTCAGAGCTAGGCATGAAACAGGGCAACCACTTGCTAGCTGTGAATTAGCCAGACTGACTTGCAAAAATGGAATTCCTGTGGACTTTGTACTAGAGAGCCGCAAGGTTAAAGACTGTTTAATATCTGATTATTTATGTTCTCACGTGGGCCTCCAATGGGAGGAACACAAGCCCAGCCAAACCGGTGCATTCCTAGTGCCAGTCCCAAGCCCAGGTTATTGAGAGGGTCTCTTCAGGAAGGGCATCCGATGTAAAAATCTTTGCCAAATCACATATGCAGATTCATGGAGACAACAAAGGTAAAAGGATGTGACGCAGAAGGCCGTATTACTTTACCAAACTCAGCAGTGATTCTAACTCTTCATTATTACATTGTAGACTCAGTCAGTGTTGTTGAAGTAGCAAGAGCTACAAATGACAAAACTCAGTTTTTAAGCTGAAGTTTCTGTGATTTAAAAAATGGCTTTTTAAAAGAGTCATCATCCTCATAATATGTTTAGTACTGGTATTATGGAGGCATTAACATGTGAAGATTAAAAAGAAAGATTAAAGTTATTAATATAAATATATTAATGTTATAATCTACTTATAAAAAGCAAGTAATATGCTATGTCATATGCTGGTCAACTTCCATTTATGCCCCTTGTGGTAGCAATGACATGTCATCATATACAGTAGTGAGAGTCCCTATTAGACTGCTAATGTGGAGATGGGTTGGTTTCGGCTACATCGGCAAAAGTAATGTACAGTCGCTAGTCCACAAGTGTCCATGTGGATCCATGCAGACATATATCATAACCATATGTTTGGTAGAATTGCTGTTGCTCTGCAGTTTAGTGTATTTGTCCACAGTAGCAGTGCCTCTAAAGTCCAGGGGGTCTTCTTGGAGTCCTCATTAAAAACATACAGTAAACACATATGAAAACTTGAAAAAATAACTATAGGCTGTGAATCAGTGGTAAAAACTCCAAAAGTAATTAATAGACAGTGTGAGATCTTCCTGGAAAAAACAGATGAAGAGCCATTTTGGGTCCTTTTTTGCTACTCACCATTTCTACTGCTGTAAAATTAGGTTGGAGGATGTTGATGTTGACACTTTGTCGACAGGACGTTATTCATTCCCTCCGCGTGATGATCACAATTACTCAGCATAATAAATGTGCAGAAGTCTCTCAGGAGGAATATGTTGACATATAAACTGCTGCTGTTGGCCTTCTCACGGCGGACAGGCCCTTGCATATATTACACATGTACAATATGGCACTGGTGTCCACAGTAGAATGTGAAGCTCTACTGTATCTTTGCCTCTGAGGATTACACATCTAACTGAACGAGTCCACTGCTGAAACGAGTGTCACTTTAAATCAGACTTTCTAGTTGTGGACAATGGGGCCGGCCCCGAGGCGAGCCTCTGTGAATGCCAATGCCACATCTTGTAATTAAACACAGTGGGTGTGTTTGGCTGTTTTTGTTTTTCGGTGCTGTGAGGAAAACAATACCAAATCAGATTTCAATTTGCTTTGAGTGTTTTTGTGTCTTTGGGGGAGGACTGCGGCAGCTGTAAACGTTTCATTAGAGAGGGGGACAAGTGGTTGTGGAAATGCTCTGATGCACTGGAGCGCAAATTAACCTTGACATTTTGAGTTTACTTCCTCAGGATTCAGTGAATCATAATCATGTGTGCCATGCAGGGTTTGAGTGAAGCTGAACCTCTTTTTTTCCTTTGTCTGCACTGCCTGCCTCATAAACATCTGACCCAAAAACGTATGTGTAAGTGCGTGTGTGTCTGCACATGTGCACTTGATCCTTAACACTTGGCAATTGGTCGGGCTTCCCAGGCTAGGGAATAGCTGCAGAGTGTAACTGACTGAGGAGCGTTGCAGCTGTGTGCACCGACGACAGCTGTTGGGACAGAAAAATAAAAACAGAAGCGGGAGTAGAAGGGTTGAGAGAGGTAGAGAAGAGGGAATACTAAAGAGAGAGAAAATGTCATCTTTGAGTTACCCAGTGGTTTTAGTTTGATTGCTGAAAACAGAGGAGCACCTGGACACATCACTGACTCCAGGCACATGTTAGATTGTAAATATATCCCAGACATCAAGCTGGTATTCATACAGTGGGGTTTCAAGTTGAGCTTGATGCATACATTTCATTTGATACATTTCTTTTAAATGAAAAGCTGAAACAGCATGAGAGAAAAAGAAACAAAAATAAATGTAAAGAGGTCACTGTGTTTCTTTTCCATTTAAACAGTGGGAGGTAAAGGAACAATTCAGTGAGAGCTAAAGAAAGAAATAGGCTGAAAGAATTTTTAAAACTCCAGAGTAAGGCCCCACTCAACATGTGGGGCTGGGAATCCCCCTCTCTGAGGAAATGGTTTAACCCATTTATGACTTGCTCAGTTTTGAGTCTCACTGAGCTTCTTTCCTGTACTAACTGTCTCAGGCTCATTTCTGTTGTAAAGTTGTAATAAAGTGGCCCAGATGAGTAAATGTCCCCAAAGATGAAGTGAGTTATCTCGCCTGTCTTTGCAGAGAGTGAGCGGAAAGTTGTGAGGAAGTAGTGAAACGGCGGAAGTCATCAGTGCAGTGAGGAGAAGTTGGCGGCTGTGCTGTGATAGCCAGATTAAAAACCACATTCCTGTTCCTGTTGGTCTGTCATGTATCCACGCAACATTTCAGTGGTTTTTGCAAAAGACGCAAACTGCTGGATAAATCCTGCTGTTATATTTAAAATGAAGTGGAGATAATGCTGTTGATCAGGTTCAGCAGTTTTGTGGATACTGTTACCAAGAATACAAAATGTACATTTAGTTTAAAGTGTAGGTTAAGGATCTTAAACCAGAGAAAAATATCTATTATCATATCTCCCACACAAAAGACGGGAGATTTTTATGGTTTTGACCATGTCACCCATCTGCCCTGTCTGCCGTAGAGATTTCCGACATTATTGCAATAACTTGTTACAGATTTCGAGAAACGTCTCCACACTTGGTAAGTATATACTGCCAGAGGAGTGGTGGGCTCCTATTTACTTTCACCTTGCTGGTCCAAATATGAATACTACTTCTTTATCTAACGGTGATAAGCCCCTCTCACCATGGAGGGTTACGTCAGGAAGGGCATCTGGTGTAAAACCGCTGCCAAATTACCAATGTGGATTAATCTGTTGTGGTGACCACTTCGTGGAGAATACAAGGGAGTAGCCGGAAGGTACATCTAACAGGGAAAATATGTTAAAATTTGATATGTCATGATATGTCATGATATGTATGACAAATATCACTTCAGTGTCTACTTAAATACCTACCAAGCAGCAAATAAAGCCCACATCCGCGTAAAGTTATAGAAATAAAAAATAATCTGGTTCTGATCCAGAAGCTTTTATTGCACTAGCAGGCACACTAGCTTGTTTCTCAAGTTCACCCGGATCTGAGCTGGGTTATACCACAGTGGAATTGGCCCTAATCTGGCAGATACTAATTGTTTTTCACCAGTGAAAGGCATCACGCCTAGTTCCTAAAAAGAATCTAAAGGTTCAGCCTGACATTCCTTCATTTGTCCAAAAATCTGGTTACAGTGATTAAAAAAACAAACCAAAACATCATTTCCACAAATTTGGAAGGCCTGAAAATATATAGTTATTGCACAAAAAAAATGAGGATTTATTCTCTCTCAGTCCTTTCTCTTTTTGTAAAACACATTCTTATATATTTAATTGAAAATAAACCAGTGAGCCACAAGAATCCACTGTCAGGCAGGTGGAGCGCATAGGTCATCTTGGTTACAGGGCAGAGTTCTGGTGTACCTTTGGGCCTGGTATTCATGTTGATGCCACCGTAACACATAAATAAAACCGCAAATCAGATTCCCCTGCTCAGTGCAAAATAACTCTCGATGGCAGTGGCTTTCTACAGCAGGACTCTGCACTCCTGCCTTACTGCAAAACCTGCATGAGGAATAAAGCACCCAAAGAGAGCAGGATGCGCTGGGACAAGCCTGATCCATGGAAGCCCCACCCAGCAATCAACTCCAAAGGATCCAGTGCTAGTGGCATGGTGCCAGGCACCACAGGACACCCCCAGAGGCCTTGTGTCCATTTCTCAGTGGGTCCACACTGATTTGATGGCATGAAGGGAACATGCAGTATTAGACAGATGGTTTTAATATTGTGGCCAATCAGCGTAAAATTGTGGCTTTTTTATTTGAACAACTAAAAACCTAAAACTTAAAAGTTTCAGTCGTGACTCAATAAGACTTTGCAGTTACACTAATGAAAAACGCTCGAAGTTTACCTAAGTAATTAAAACATGACACAAATAAACTGAAAGTTGGAATATACAGCCAGCTATTCTCCTCATATCAGAGGTGGAATATGCACCGCCTCGCTCTGGTACAGTGTTTTGTAATCATTATTCCCTAACCTGCCATTTTAGTGGTATGTGAGGATTTCTCTGTAGTCTTCCTGTACAGTGTAACAGGGAAACTCAAGTGTCAGATATTATTCACAGCAAATGAAGGTTGCATGCCCACTGAGGAGTTCTGTTTAAACTAAAAGATAGTCCTGTTTACCTTTCAGATGGGAGGACATAAAAACATGAAAAACAAGGTCTACCATTGATTCCATATTTTAACTTGCATCTATATAGCCTGTACATTCTGGGCAAAGATGAAACATACTCAAATTATTAATGTTGATTTATCCACCAGTACTAGCCAGTGTGAATGCTGCTACTTTTTTATAGCTTTGTTGACTTCACAGGAAGCCAGTGAAGAGAAGTGAGAGTATGCGTGGTATTACCTTTAGACCTGGTTAAATGTTAGGCAACAGCAGTTTTATCAGCTGCTGTCAGGAAACATTTATAGCATTTGATTCACTGTGGTTTTGTTTAATAACTCAATCTAAATCTCAAGATAGTCCCCAGAAAATTTTCCTAACTAAGGACTGAAACATTAAGTCATCATTCTTGGAGGAGCTGAAACAATAAAAAGGTAAAAATCTGAGTTGATGAAACAGATAAGAAACAGCTGTTCAAAGCAGTTTCACTTCTTCTCCATCCTGATCTTCTAACAGGAAAGATGCTTGTTTTTTCCTCTTTCTTGACAAAGTGAAGCTGGGTGTGGCTTCCAATCAACAGCCTGTCATCAGCTGGGCAGAGCAAAATTTACTGGAAGTCCCTCAGAGGAGATGCACTACAGCGTATCACTGAATGCATGGCTGTTCTGTTAGATACAATGCCTATAAAAAGTATTCACCCCCCCTTGGAATGTCATCCTTTTATTGCTTTAATAAATGAAATCATAGTCAATATAATGTGGCTTTTTTCACAAGAATTTGCAAGAAAATCTTTTTTCGTGTCAAAGTAGAAACAGAGTTTTACAAACTAATGTCAGTGAAAAGTTAAAATAAATATTTGCATAAATGTTCATTAAGTAGATGCACCTTTGAGTTCGCCAATCCAGAACATTCATCTCTTTGTCTTTGAACCATTTCTGTGTAGCTTTTCCTGTATGCTTGGGGTCATTGTCTTGCTGAAAAATAAATCTTCTCCTAAGCTGTAGTTCTCTTGCAGACTGAGTCAGATTATCCTCCAGGATTTGGTGATATTTTTCTGCATTCATGTCTTTACAAGTCTTCCAGGGCCTGCTGCTGAGAAGCATCCCCAGAGCATGATGCTACCACCACCATGCTTCACAGTGGAGATGGTATGTTTGTGGTGTGTGTAGTGTTTGGTGTTCGCCAAACATAGCATTTAATCTGATGGCCCAAAAGCTCAATTTTTTTTCTCATCAGACCAAAGAACCTTCCCACATGCCTTTGGGCGAATTCCAGGTGAGATTTAATATGAGCTTTTTTCAACAGCGGCTTTTTCTTTGCCACTCTCCCGTACAGCTTCGACAGGTGAAAAACCAGGGCAACAGTTGTTGTATGTACATTCTCTCCCATCTGAACCACTGAAGCTTTTAACTGCTTCAGAGTGGTTGTGGGTGTCTGGGTGGTCACTCAGTTTGTGAGGATGGCCAGCTCTTAACAGATTTATGCAAGTGTCATACTCCTTCCATTTCGTAGTGATGGATTTGACTGAACTCCGTGGGATGTCCAGTGAGTTGGAAATCTCTTTGTAGCATCTCCTGAATCTTTTCTCTGAGTTGCTTGGAGTGTTCTTTTGTCCTCATATTGCAGTTGTAGCAGGAATACTGATGAACCTCCCAGACACAGGTGTTTTTTATAATTACTTGACACACATCAACTGTACTCAGGTCATCTCCATTTCACTAACTGTGACACTGCTGGAATCAACAAGCTAGACCTCTGTAATTAGGTCAGTCCCTTTAAAGGGGGTGAATATTTATGCACACATTTGTTTTACCTTATATATTTTTAATTAATTGACATTGGTTTCACAGAAGTCTTTTTTGTGCAAATTCTTTCCAAAAAAGCCAAATTATTTTGATGGAAGTGAATATATGTCTAAGTACTCGGGCTGTGAGGTTTCATTTATTGTACTCTAACTCCACATTTGAAGCTGAAAAAATTCCAGTGCTTCAGTTTGTTTGAATGAACAGTCCACAAAAATGTTTTAAATACTAAATATTGATCAGTTGCAACTAGTAAAATTGTCAGCCACATGCTATCATACCTTAAATAACATTTTTGATTTGTTCATTAATTAATTGACAAATTATGCATTACTTCATTTAAAGCACAATACATGGCTCCTGCGGTCTATCTGTGATAGATCAGGCTTTTTCAACTACTGAAAAAATATGTAATTAATCTTCACTTTTCAGATCCAGTCATGGCCTAAACTAGGGCTGTGACTAATAGGTATACTGAGTACTGGAACAACAGTAAATCCACATATTTGACAGACTGAAAGGAATGAATGACTGGGCTGGTGATTTTGCTCATTCAGTTAATCAGTTAGTTGTGTAACTTTTCCATTAATGTGTCATTTCCATCTTGATATGAACTGATTTCTTAGAAAAGTCTGGCTGTTTAAAGAGTTAAATGACTCTCAATATCAACAGGAGTAATTCTACTTCAGCTGCTTGAACTAAAAAGAAGAAAAAAATCAGTCAACATAAACATAATATTTCACGCCCCTTAAATTTCTATTGTTTTCTAATTTATCCTACTGCTATCTGAAGCTATTTATAGTCAGGGCCCCTGCTCTGTAAAGTTGAGGAACTACAAAGCTGTCAGAAGGAATAAAATCATGCAAAGCTGGCTCACCGACCTTCCGGCTATTCAAACTGGAATGTTAGTCGTGTCTGCTGTGACCTTTCACAGCACAGGAAGTGTAGCACAGCCACGACCGGCAGCAACACAACAGGCCACGTCTCGGCTAGGAACTTTCTTTATAGTTCGGAACTATTGTTATCTACTGTGACCTTTCTAAACAGAAGAAGTGGAAGCTCTGTGACTGATAGCGACAACAGGAACCCGGGTTTGTCACCGCATGTGATGAAGATGTTGCACCAGTTGTTACCAGTGCTGATCAATCTTTTAGTGTAGGTGTTTCCAGACCTCTTAGTGACTTTTCTGGCTAGAAGCAGGATCTTCAGCTTCTTCTTCAGGATTAATTGCCAGAAGCAGATTTTTTTTTAAATTTGACACAAAGGTGACACTGTTACTGTTGTTAATGAGTCTGTTAGCAGTAGCCAACTCTGGCTGCTAGCTAAAGTTAAGCTAAAAATAAGCCACAGACAGTATCTGGGTCATGTTCTTTGATGCTCAATGTGTGGACTAATGCAGTGACTGTGCTGCTGCTGCTGCTGCTGCTGATTCTCTGTGTGTTCTTTCATCCATCAGCAGCAAGATTTCATGTTTTTTTGTGTTTGAAGACATTTTGACACAGATGACAGTTACTGGCATTTGTTGCAACCATTTTTACAGAACTGTTACCAGAACAAGGATGACACTTTTAACTCAATCAGAGATTGAACCTCTAATAACAATTTAACCAGCTGCTTTTTGCACAGTCAGTTGAGGAAGCACCGATTTCAGACAGTTTAAGCTATGAAATGGCCAAAATTATAAAAGATTAGATCAGTACCATCACAACCAATCTACAGTAATCAAAAGAGGAAAATAGTTTTATCATCATCATAGTTGTCCGTGATTATTTATTTAGTATTATATCAGCACTGGAGTAATCATATTCTCTTCTAATATAGACAAATAGAGGCCTTTGAGAGTTGTTCTTTTGACTCATTTTGGTTGTTATTCATTCATTTAGCGATCTTCATAACTGACCTGTTATAAAGTAATTTCAGTTCTTTGTCACTTTATTATTTACCTCATCTTTTCGAAAGACCAAGATGCCTAATGTCTTGGTGAGGTGTTCATTGTCTGCCCATTTGTCCACAGTTCACAAAAATTACTACTCCATGTACAGTATTGGCCTAATGCAGGGATCTTGAACTTCTGGCCCCCGCCGCTTCCAGCCCCTCCTCCTACTTCCAGTCCACAATTTGATGTCAAAAATATCATGTAATTTGGCCCTTTAAAGGCCCAAATTAAATTATATAATGGGCCAAATTACGTGATATTTTTGACATCAAATTGTGGACTGGAAGTAGTGGGCGGGGCTGGAAGTGACCTAGGAGCCGGGAGACACCTGGTCAAATGGGTTTTCACCCAAATTGTGATCAAGGGCAAGGCCATAGTTCTGGTTTTAGGCACTTCTCCATTTTCGCAATAATTGCTTCTCCTAAGAGTATTGGTGTGGATTGCAGTGTTCATAAAATGAGTGTTTGTGTGTATCCCTCTGTCATCTAAACATAAATGCCATCATTAGGTTGATTTATGGCACCATAATATATTAAGGGCTGTGGCTTAGGCACGCTATCAGGTCCTTTCCAGGCAATAGTTTGGTTTGTCAGCATGCTCAGCATAACATCCCATTTTTACTTGTAGGCCACTTTGCATTGTTCCGCTGTTGCTTTTCCTATCATGCTGTCAGATTTTCGATGGTTCTCTTCTTTTAGATGATAGATCTACTGCTAATACGCTGTGATAGCTTTAAATATCAGTTTGTCACATGTTGTATACCACTTGCATCCTTTTAGATGGTCATGATCATGGAGGGTGTGGCTGGGGCCTTCTGATGCTAAAATCAGCAATATGCTGGGACTTGCTGATAGGTTCACATATTTTCATGCTTTTAATAGTCATGGTTACTGCTGCCCATGTAGTCAAAATACCCCTGAACTCAGACACTTTAATTTGGTGGTGAACCAGATTCATTTGTCCTGGATATCACTGTTTCTCACTTTCTGTACTTCACAACTTACAATAAGCTGTGACTTGTGATGGATCATGAGTTGGATGAGCTACCACATCATTAATGTTCTGGTTAACATTTCACTGATACAACATTAATGTGACATCTCAGATGACTGGGCCACTGACTTCAGTAAAATTCCTCTTATTTCCTATTTTCAGTACAACAGGGGCACCATTAGCCAGTACTGATATACGGTCGATATATTGGCCTGGTAGGCTTGTCTTTATCTTTAACGTTTTCTTCTCTTTTCCCTTGCTGACCTACTCTCAGTACACCACTGCATTTTCTCTGGATTTTTGCTTATTTAGTCAGCAGGCAGCTTGTGTGAGAGAGCACAGATGTGAGAGGCTGTGACAAAGATCATGACAGTGCGAGATCACAGTAAGACCCTTGGCTTGCTCAGCTGCAGAGATGCACTGTTAAGTGTGAGTTTTGTGGACAGTGGAACTCTCTGTTTCCCTTCTCTTCCTCCATCAGGCTACCCAGTCATTCATGTCAGGTTCTGAACAAATGAAGGTGGAAAAAGCCACAACTATGAAAAGAAATGTTTAAAGTCCTTACTTCATGCAAGAGTGCAGAGAGATGCTGGGATTAAGCAGTAGCAATAAAAAGCTTTAATATAAGGGATGGACTTAAGAGCAGGAGGTAGCGCAGTAGAGGAATGTCACTAGGTCTCGATCATTATTTACATGAAGATGCTTTGGATATTGTTAATATAAACTGAAATTTATTCACCTTGAATTGTTGGACAGATTTACGTAATTGGCAGTCTTTTAGGTGCTTTGCTAAATTGGAAGTATTTCCTTCCTTGGTCTGAAAAGCGCAGAAACATCATTTGCAAATTATCTTTTGCAAATCAGTTATTACCTTGGTCATCCACCAAAGTACTTCCATTTCCAACTCTTAATGCTATTCTTATCAGCAAGCCGGGCTAAGCTATTGTAGAAACTCCACTAGTCCTCCACTGTTTATAATGTTCTTCTCTGCAGATATTTTTATAGCCAGGTACTTTGAGACAAAAACTGGGCAACTGGATTCGCTTATCCTGTTTTGGACTCCAGTGTTTTGGACTGCAGCTGGTAATGTTAGTCCTTAATCTGCATTGCTGCCTTGGAGAGCTTGGTGTTGTGGCACATAAACCAGCTTCTCCACCAGCAGGTAGTACTTAGAGTGACCCTCCAGCTTGCAGTTGATCTCCAGAACAGAAAAAACTGTGGTCTAAGACTGTGGAGACTAAGTATGTACAACTGCAGGACAAGATCCTCTCTGGACTGCCACAGTAGCAACCTGGCCATCAGGTCAGATGGTTGGGAAGCACGAGACAGGAAGGGCAGAGGTGAGCTGGTTAGCAGAAGCTAAAATTTCAAAATGGGATGAGAGGTTTGCCCTCAAGTAAATCCATGGCTGCTATTTTCTCAGATAGATAAGAAGAATTGCTTAAGTGAGTCACCAAAATTACTTGGCCTGGCATTCATAAACCTCGGTGGCTTACCCATGTAAAATTTATGTGTGGCAAAAAACTGAATTTACACCCTTTTGACGATGGAGGATTTAAGCAGCACCTGTCTTGATTCCTATTCTAATGCCCTAGCAGAGGCTTTCAAATATATTGGATGCCTTTAACTTTGGTTGAACTCTCCACTTGATTTTCAGGCTCAGATAGATGCTTGATATGTGATATGAAAATCCAGACAATAGCATCAGCTGTGTTTTTCCCACTAATGTGTCTCTATAAAAACCCATCTTAATTAACAAATTACCCTCTTTTAATGTTTAGGTTTGTGTCTTCTGGGTCCCGTAAAGGTTGTGATATAATACACTCATCCACAGTGTTAATGCGTTGTTGGGTGGTTGGATGGAGGCATGCAGACAGTGCAAACGGCTTGTCGAGAGCATTAACTCTATCTCTGTCTGCTGTGTCAAATGTAGATGGTACGCTTCTTCAGATGAATAAGAAAAGAAAGAAGTGCTCTGTGGCAGCGTTTGGTAACAACCAAAATGTGTCTGTCGCACTGAATATAGAACACTGTCATGCACTGAAATCATGCACAGAAGACTGGTTAGGTCACCATATTAAAAAAAATCAAAATGTAATGTTAGTGTTTAAGAATAAAACAATTTAATGTGTTTGTCAATGAGATTTACTCTTTACTGCTTCTTTTCCTTCCACGTCTTTATCATCTTTCTTTTTCCTTCCTCCTCTGCTCTTTTAGTTTTTAAAGTTTGTTTTTACTTATAATTATTCCTACAGTATTTTGTTCTGCCGCAATCCATAAAATGTTTGAACTACATTACTCATTCATCAGTTTATGTTATTACAGTCAAAGTCGCCTTGTTCCAGTTTTTAAAAACAGCCACCTAATCTCTTCTATTTACTTCTCTTGGCCTATGCAGTGTTCCATTTCTGTTTGTAGTGTCTACAGTTAGACTGTGAGCCTCAGGGTTTCTAATTGTATGTGTCTATGGATAAGAGTGATAAATATGAGCCATATAATTTGGAAAGTTATTTGAGGTTGTGGGGTTGTTTCTCAGCCTGGAGAGGCCAGTGTAAAAGGAAAGGTGATTTGTAGTTTATTAGACTGAGTAAGTCTTGTTAGGAACAGATATCTCTTTTGTGTTTGCTCCTCTGTCCTCGTCTTGCAGTCACATTGACAAGCAGATGTGCAGACAGAAGAATCCATTTTTCTAAGATCTAGCCTGTTAAACCCAATGTTCACAAGTGAGGTATGGAAAATGTTTAGAAGTGAGTAGTAGTCCTGCTTGCTTTAGCTTCAGCTTGCTAAATATTTTCTGTATATCAGTCATACCTTAGTAACTGCCAGTGAGCCACAGCCTCTAAAAACTTTGCATCCATGTGACCGAAACTTAAATCCAGATGGACAAGCTGCAGGAAAACCTCACTTTCTGGAAAATGGATCTCTAGCAAAACAAAACAGCAGATCCAGTTTGTTATAGAATAGGCTTTAAATGACATTCTAACCTTTTTTATTGTTATTTGCTTTTTGGAGCATTTTTGCCTTTATTAGGCAGGACAGTGGGGAAAGAGTGAGGGTGGATGACATGCAGAAAATAGCCTGAGGCAGATTCAAACCTGGGCCCCTGCAGAAAGACTAGAGCATTTGGTACATGGGTCGCCTGCTAAACCAGGCGAGCTGTCGTGACACCCTCATTGTTTATTTTTAAATAAGCAACATTGAGCTGTCATCATTGGGGATTTCTCAAATCAGCCTTTCTCTAAAGTGTTCAGAGCCCTTTTGGTATATACCAGGGAAATAACGCCATCATCAGGAATGATCAGATCCAATACCGATAACTTGGCTTTGGGTATTTGCTGATGCTGAAACCAGTGTTCGTTTAATAAACTGTGTTCCTTTATCTGCAGGAGGAGACTGTGAAGCATATTTAAACATTGTGTTCCCAACTTTGTCAAATAGTGTGAGAAATGGGAGCCTCTAACAATATAGATTTACTGAATTGGTATTTATTAGTAAAATAATAAATACATTGTTAGTAAAGTAAATAAAGTAATAATTAACAATAGAATATAAGTAAATGGAAACAAGATAAAATTAAAATATTTATTTAGCTTTTTAACCTCATTTATTTGCATTTCAGCTTAGTGTGAGAGTCTCTGCTGAATACTGCTGTTGTTTATGGTCAGGCAGGTTTCTCCTTGCTGGTTTCTCAGTCTCACTGTGAGCCAAAGCATTGCATGTGGAGTTGGACTAACAGGCGACAGGTGAAGAGAATATTTACTGACTTGATGAAAAGTTGCTGTAACCATAAGTGAATTAAAATCTCACCACCAAGTGTTGAACTGAGAGTGAGGGTGAGCAAGCACACAGGCGAGTGAGAAAGAGGGAAAGCTGCAGACAGAGAAACTGTTGTCATGTGAGCTTTTCAGTCGTCAACTCATTCGACCACAGCGTGCGGTTAAGTGAAAAATTATTGCAGATGCAAGAGGACAGTCATATTTCCAAAGTCAGAGGATCTGTCGTGCGAGTTTATTGTTTCTAGATGGGTTTTGTGCCTCTCTTTCCCCTGTCTTCCCAGGACTCCACCTTTATTGATTTTCCACAGCACCAGCTTGCATCTTGTACAAAGGCCCCTTCATTCTGTTATCTGTGTTCTGCTCCTGCCTGATAACACCCACTAAAAGCCTCTGTTTAGAGCCAAAATGGCCACCACATAGGTGGTGGTAGGACTGGGACATCTTGTTGTTGTGGTGCTTTGTACCTGGCCAGCCTCCCAACCTGTTGCCTTAGAGAACATATAACCACTTTTACAGACTATTATGAAGTGTTGCTTTATCCCTTTTTGCTGTAAAGCCATACCAGCAGCTGAAAGGATTTAGGAAATTAAGAGCTGTATATGCACTGTTGTGGAGCTTTATTCACTACGTAAGTGTAGCCCTTTTACAGCAGATAAGAGTTCTTTTAGTTGGTGTGTTTTTGTTGATATTAGCAACATTTACTGTACTGATTTCACGAGGGAAGTACATGTCTTTTTTAAGACAAGATCATAATTTGGTAAATACAAATTTGCCATATGCATAAGACAGTACATGCACTGACTGTGCTGTGATTTTTACTGCATTTCCATGTAATATGTCCTAAGAACGGTAGTGGCAGAAGTGACAGAATGCCTTTTTTTTCTCTCTTATGGTTTGTAGCCTCCGTCTTGTTATCAAACCACAGAAATCACACTTGTATACATGCAAACACCCCATACACAAGTCTCTGAACGGAGTGCATGCAAAGGAAGTTGTGCCTGCAGCAAGAGAGCAAGGCTTCGTCTTTGCCAGGCAGTAATGTTGACTGTTTTTCTAAAAAATTGCTTAATTTGTCACTGAACATTTTTCTCTCTTAAATTTACACTTTAAACGGTGGACAAAAATTGTCTATGAAGATTAATGACCTTGGCAATAAGGATAAATGATGAGCTACAGGTTACAGATTACAGATGTTTTTTAAATCTTGTTTAGAGGGGATGTAATTTAATTCAAAAGGTCGAGCAGCATTGTTGGCCGGGTTTTGACTGAATAAGAAGTGGACTGATTGCCCCACCAGATAGAGGCACAACCCAGTGTTCCTCCCCTTGGCTTATTATAGCCCCTCCCCCTCAAAACACAGCTAACTCTCAGTGTCTGGTTGAGGCTCTTAATGACAGTTGTTGGCCTGTCTGAGCTTCTGTGTTTTAAACGGGTGGACATTGTGGACTCTGTGTGAATGTGTGTGTAGTGATGGGGGGTGAGTGGGGGTGAATGTATGGTTGGCCATCTGGATCGGGGGGGGGGGCAAAGCTGCTATTGGCTTGGGGAGACTGTTTGTCCTGGGCTACAAGCTTAAGAGAAGACCTGGAGAGCAGAGTGTGGAGGATGAACTTTAAAAGCTACTACCAGAAACTTTTCTTCTTTTACGGATAGATGAGGATGTGTCCAGTACGCCTGTGATGCCATCACTGTTAAACCTGGAAAAAGCATGGTAGCTATTCTGGAAATTATGCAACATTCAACTAACCAGGATCAGTAGCTCACTAAATTTGAGGTGCAAAAATATGATACACTTTCATAGTCACATGTGCACAGTGGCTTGCAAAAGTATTCACCCCCTTGGTGGTTTTCCAATTTTTTGTTACAACCTGTAATTTAAATGTTTTTTTTTTTTTTTGTTTTTTTTTTTTTTTTTTTAAAAAAATTTTAATTAAAATTTTTTTTTTTTTTATATAAATAAAAAAAAAAAAATAAAAAAAATAAAAAA